>JASDQU010108853.1:145418-156273 GCA_032191745.1 Picea mariana
ATATATATATAATGATGATGATGATGATGATCTAATAATATTTATGGAGTGTGCGCTTTTAATTTAGTTTTTTTGGCTTAGATATTTAATTAATTATACGCCCTTATTATCTCATATCGAATACATACTATTGTAGTGTTCCATATATATAGTAAGTTAATAAAACATTTCATGTATCTCTTGAATTTAATTAACATGATAACAAATTGAATTTTTATGTATACAAATGAGTGAATGAGGACCTTTATATTGTACAATCGAATTTAAGGTATTTTAGTGGGAAGTGGTCATGACATATTTGTTAGTGGTCAAATATATTGGGTTAAAATGCAATTCACCATATTATCTGTCAATGATTATTTATATATTACTAGTTTTTTTCCAAGGAAATCCTTGCAGGAAAATGCTAGGGATGCTTCCCCAATTTTGTGAATAACATCCCTAGTAAACTCGTTTGCATAGATTAATATTCCTTACATGTCAGTATGGAACTAGCCAAATGCTTAACAACATCGATGACAAGTGATAGAGCTAACCCCTTTAACTATACAATTATTAATTTTATTTCCATGCTTGCTATAATTTTAAAATCTCACAACCTATCAACTTTTTACTATGTTTAGATCATATACCTCAAGAACCATCAAAGTCACAAATGTATACGTTATTTGTAGATATTTTAATCCTGTAATCAAAGTCACAAATGTATACGTTATTTGAAGATATGTTAATCCTGTATTGTAGAAAAATTGTATCTTAAATCATGTTTTGAGTAGTATTAGTATAGGGTTTGAATTATTTTCTATTAATTTTTTTTCAATAATGACCAACAATTCACTAAATTATAAATATCAAAAGTACGTGAATTTTAAAATTGAATTAAAAAAACATAACCTTGATCAAAAGTTAATCAATAAATTTTAGATATAAAAAATATATAGTTTTAGAATAGAATCTATAAAACATAACTTGGTGAAAAGTTATTAGATAAATTTTAAAATTTAATTCAAATAACATATATTTTAAAATTGCACCTTTATCGATAACTAATTTCAATAAAGGTGCAATTTTAAAATATGTTTTTTCATCAAAAGTTGTGACTTTGGTGAAGAGTCACAACTTTTGATGACAAAATTAACAAATAAAAAGCTTTAGTTCAATAAAGCAAGTAAGTTCGGCAATGGCAATGGTAGAAATTGTCAACTATTGTATTGTAGTAATATTTGTGAGAACAATGATGTTTAAATTAAAATTTTGATATAGAAAAAGTAATGGTATGATAGCATAAAGTAAGTTCATATTGATAAAACAAATGTAAAATAAGAAAATATAAGAAAATTGAACAATAAGTAATAATAGTGAAATATTACATTACAATGATATTTATGCTTGCGTTATGATATAATTTTTATTTATATAAACAATGAAATATTATTATAAATTTTATATTTATATTTTTATAAGGTTTTTTTATTTAGATAAGCAATGAAATGTTATTATGATAGTAATGGTTAATATCTATCTATCTATCTATCTATCTATCTATCTATATATATATTTAATGATAATCATGTTCTCTCTCATTATTTTACATGTTAAAATATATTTTATTTATTATATATATTAATTATTTTTAAATAATCAAATATACAATAAAATATCTTTACATTCTTCTTATGTAGGGAATCGATATTCTCCGTAGAAATATTGTGATCTGTTGTGGGATAAATCTAACACCCAATTTCTAGCTCTTTCCCACAACATAGCAACCTCTCCCCCAAATCCAATCCCAATTCCCATACATAAAGGACACTCGTTGGTGTTTATTTTTCATTGTATGGATTTAAAGGACACCCCTGTAATCACTTATTCTTTTGAAATGATGCTACACTGAAAAGTAGAAAATTGATGGGATTGAGCCACATAAGTTATTAAATGAAACATCAAAAATCGCCAACATTGACAAGTTAGAGAGCTCTCGAGGAATCTCTCTGTTCAAATTATTTTTGGCCAAGTCCAATTGTTCCAAAGTAAATATATCCCTAAGTGATGTAGGTATCTTCCCTTCCAACTAGTTCTGAGATAAATTCAACAATCACAGGTTGCGTAGACTCCTTGTGCTTGTAGGGATTTCTCTTGTAAAATTATTGCTTGATAAGTCAATTATTGTGTTTGTTGCAAGAACATATGTGAGATTATACTAAACTCTTTTAGTGATAATTGAAAATGGTACTTTTATCTCTTGAATATTTGAAGATGTTTTCATTGTAAACCCCCTGAGTCTCTCAAGATTGTAAATTGTGTGAGATTTGTGATGGATAGAGGAATACTACCATGGAAATTATTATAATCGATACTTAACACTTTTAAGCATTGAAAATTTCCAATGTAGTGAGGGAGCTCACCTTCTAAGTGATTTTTCCTGAAATACACCAATTCACATGTAGCCAAACAGGTTGGCAAAGTCCCAAATAAATAGTTAGAGTGAGCTGAAAAATAATGCAAAGAATGTGGAAAGTCTATATTTCCCAAATCTTCACTAAATGAGTTTTTTTTTATATAAGTAAACCATTGAGAAAGACATACCCACTAATAACTTTAGGAATGTGTCCATTGATCTTGTTTTTAGATAAATCCAAATGTTGTAATGAAGACAATCCACTAATATTATAAGGAATATGACCAAAGATATTATTACTACTCAAGTCAAGCCAATTAAGAAACTTTAACTAACCAATGTTATTTGGAATATGTCCACTTAAATTGTTTTTTGATAAATCCAAATGTTGTAATGAAGACAAACTACTAATATTATAAGGAATATGACCAAAGATATTATTACTACTCAAGTCTAGCCATTTAAGAAACTTTAATTGACCTATGTTGTTTGGAATATATCCACTTAAATTGTTTTTGGATAAATCCAAATCTTGTAATGAAGACAATCCACTAATATTATAAGGAATATGACCAAAAATATTATTACTACTCAAGTCTATCCAATTAAGAAACTTTAAGTGACCTATGCTATTTGGGATATGTCCACTTAAATTGTTTGAAAACAAATACAAGAGTTCAAGGGAATGAAGGTTTCCTATTTCTCTAGGACTCGTACCCATGATCTTGTTACCATTGAGGGCAATGAGTCCAAGCTTTCTCAATATTGTAATGGTTTTAGCTATGTTCCATGTGAGCATGTTTGAATTAAGATTAAGAAAAGAGAGATTACTGCAGTTTCCTATTTCGGAAGGGATAAAACTTGAAATATCACCAGGAGGACAATCATAAGGAGGACTATAATCATAATTATCTAGGTCGGGCCTATAATCACATAGGCCAGAGATTGAAATTTGAGTAAGTTCCCTTAAATTACCCAACTAAGGTGGTACACCACCCGACAATCGATTGTTCCCCAAAAACAAATAATTGAGGGACAGGCAATATCCTAGAGTAAGAGGAATAATGTTCTCCAATTTGTTAGAACTTAGGTCCATGGTATTCATCTTGTATAGAAACCCCAATTCAACTAGAATTCTCCCGCCTAACTGGTTTCCACTAAAGTTGATTGATGATAGTCGACTACAATTTCCCAGCACCGGAGGGATGTGACCACTTAACTGGTTGAAGGATAAGTCAAGATAAGATAGAATTCTCATAAAACCCTAGGTGGAATGGATTGAACCATTGAATCTGCTAGACTCGCTCAGAAAAATTCCCAAATTTCCAAATTCAAGATGTTCCAACTTGACTAGATGACCAAACTCTGATGGCATGGTCCCATTCAACCAGTTATTTGAAATTTCGATCCATCGAATGCCTGTGCAATTAGACAATGATTTCAGAATAGATCCTTCAACCAGACTAAATCTTGAAGGATATATCCTTGTGATGTTGACTTAAAGATCGTAAGATAGTGTAACATCCCCTCCATTACGACAACTAGTAGTGATGTAAAATAGGTAATTTTTTTTTTCTTGCATTAGGAAATTAAATGTCACCACATAATGAATAGCAACATCATCGACACATCATCTTAATTAATAACGAAACATAATTAACACATTTTCATAATTAATAACGACACATATTCAAGACATCATTGTAATAATTAACGACATAATCAACACCTCATCACAACAAATAACAACACGTATACCAACGCAACACCATAATTAATAGTGATGCAAATCAACACATCATGATCAATTGAAGAAATATACTAATAATAGATCAACCATGTGTTGATGGGAGAAATTGACCGCTCATCAACTGGAAGAGTGAATCCGGTCCGGGGTTGTCTAATTAACCCAAGTTGTTCGGATTGACTCACTCTGACGGGTTTAATGGCTTCGTTGGCCAATCTAAAGTCCTAAGGGAAGAGAAAAATAACGGAAAGAAATACAATAACTTACTAAATAATAATCATTGAAATATATATGTACATCTATATATATATATAGTTTATCTAAATAATATTTATATAATAGTTCTATTTATCATATATACAATATGTATAAATCACGAGTTTTAATCTGAACTCATAAAAATCGAATGTAAAAATGGTTCTTTTAATGACAGTAATAAAGAAAGAAAAAGTACTATTCATTTATGGTTTGTTTTCTTGTTTATATGCATTCATAAGATCAAATATTAAACTACTTAATTAAACAGAAAGATATAGATAGTGAAAATTATACTATATAAAAAAACTTCTATAATAAGAAAGCAAATGAAATAAAAGAACAGACTAACCTATTAACCACTTGAGGAGTATGTGTCCAACTGTTTGAATAAATCGTGCATCAGTCCATCCAGGAGATAAATCTGTTGTGCATCTTCACACTGTTTAGTACAAAAGCTAAACTGTGCATTGATTGGTGTATTTATTTGATAAAACAACAGGATGCAAAATAATTACAGTGATATAATAGACTACAAGCGATAACACATGAGATAAATCCTACAGTTACATCTTGCATTTAATCAATCAACATATCTAAGGTAAACCTCATAATATGAATTGAAATATCATTCAATTGTTTTGATAAAACTGAAGCATAAAATCATGAACCATGAAGAAAAACTATCTTGACAACAAAAAAATCCGCGAAGATGAAAGCTATCTGCAGTCATTCAATTACCAAGATAAACAAATTATAGATCACAACAACATTCACAGATGACTAAAGCATAAAGTAAATATTTATTATGTCTAAATTTGAGTATAAGTTGTTCACAATAAGCCCCAAGCCAAGATGCCTCTGATTACAAAATGATGGGTTTATAAAGGCCTCAGAAAAGATAATTGTTTCTATTCATGAGATCAAATATTTATTTCAAAAATAAAAAGGGGGATGAAACCACCCTAATCCTACTAAATCCTCCAAAACTAACAACAGTTCATTTATGTTCATACAAAAGGCATCAAAGATATGACTGGAAGGCATTAAGGATGCCTCAAATCAATTTGAAATCATGGATTCCTGAATATCCTGAAAGAAAAAGGAAAATAGAAAGATTTAGATACACTTTCAACCATTAATTTACACAATTCGAATTAACATAACTGGCTACAGAATCTTGTAGTTACTTTAGTAAATGAAATCCAATTTATTGAAAGAACAAGGCAATCTAGTCTCAACAAATAGTGTTATTTTAAGATAAATAATCATACCTCCAACTATGAGATCGAATCGTATCAGACAACCTTGGAATTTACAATGGTTGTTGTAGCCTCAACATTTTTAAATACTACATTGCTTGTTGTCTTCATGCGTTTTTTTTACAGAGGCACTAGGCTGTATATTTTTCTCATGGGTCTGTTCAATAACCTTTGGATCAATCAAGGGTTTTCTATATGGGGTGAGACACAAGTCTGGGTAGGTGAGAGAGGCGATGTAAGGTAGACAAGGGTCTCTTCAACCATGAGTTTATCTACCTCCTCCAATGCATGAAAACAGACCGTGCCCTTTTTGCCCAGGGATTTCGAATTGCAACAGAGAGTAAATATGTTATAGCTTGGTATTTTTTGGATCAACACACCAGCAAGGTTTAACCTCTGTCCATGATAAAACTCAACCGTTTTTCTACAGATCTTCAAGTCCATAGAGAGGAAATGAAAAACAAAGAAAAATCAAACGCAATAGATTTTCTGAGAAAATGTTGTCCAAAAAATGAAGCATACCTATGAAACTGTATCATTTTTGAAGAATCTGTTCGAGATGAAGGTAAAATGACTCATTTCGGTTCTGGGTTTTAAAGGTTTTTGTCTAGTTCGTAGCGGTTTACTCTAAATTCCTCCCGCAAAATTGTGTCTCCAGCAAGAAAAAATGGGATTAAACTCTGCTAAGTAACAACAAATGTGTGAAACTTCAAGGCTATTCGGATCTACTCAGATGAAAAGGGCCATAAGGTTTCAACAGACCAACATTCATGAAGGTAGAAAGAGATCACTGTAAGAATGAAGGGTTTGTGAGACAAAGCCATACCCCAAGCCCGAGAAACACCAAAAGTGAGCGACGTATGCGTAGAAAACTCATAAAAATAAGATGGGTGTTTAATTGAAATGCATGCGAAGAGGGTTTGCAAAGCCCTAGGCCAGTCTTGGGAATGATGTCTACCTACAAATTGTATTGCCACCTTTGCATTTAGTACAAGCTAGGACCAAAGCATTAAAAATGAAAATAAGTGCGCACATCGTGGGTTCTATCACAAGGTTTGGGTAAGTCTAAAATCAAAGGCTTAGCAAAAAGAAATGTATAGACAAGAATCAAACAAAACCATACCAAAAATCAAATCGTCGGGGTCCTTTGTTTATATAACCATCAATCTCTAAGCATGCTTGGTGTTGAAAGGATCGAAACAAAGAGAGTAACTCTTCATGGCAAGGAACCAAACTTCATTAATAAATTGTATGGACATTTTTTCTTTAATGAAATTTTAAAACAAAAAGGTAACACAATCGCAAATTCCCATGCTTCATATTCATGCTTCCAGTCATGAACGAAGCATAGATAAAAGCAGATAAATAGGGAAAAGCGACAACTTACAACACTCATTTTGAAAATTGCATTATGAAGAGTAATGAAAATACATGACCCCAGTTAGGCAGCTATGTAGATCAATTAATTGATATAAAAAGTTAACAAACATGTTGAGCTGCCAACAATGGCGACATGCTGGGAGAAGTAGTTATCTCTGCAATGCGAACTAGTTTGGGTTAGAGAATTCTAAAAACTTCAAATCAAAGAACAACTGCAAGTTTAATTGAACATCTTTTAAAAAGAACAAGACATAGCCCAGTTTCAGATACCTTTCATTTAAAATAATGAAAAATGGTGACAAACTTAACAAAAGAAACCCACAATGTTAAGCTAAGATCTCCAATACTATTGATAGGGCCACTACTTCTAGCAGGCATTCATAGCCTCGAAAGGGATGTCAATTAACCCACTCTGACATCTGTATCCTGCCCAAGAAATTTCAAATCAGAGTGAAGGATTCTTATGGCCAAAACAAGGTTTATACCTGAGAATTTTCTTTTACCTGACATCGCTTTGCTACCAGTGGGCCTGTTCAGTACCTCGACAAAGTTATCTTGGCATCATGCATGCATTTACTCACTGCCAGTAGACCTGTTTAGTGTCTCGACGGGTTTACAAACACTTCCCACAGCTCTCTGAGAGTTTATTCACATTCTGATATAGTTTTAAAGATATTCAACAGAGCGGGGTGATGTTGAAAATTCCATTTTTTTAACATAACTTAATATTTTCATAGGCCTTTAAATTTTTCTAGCAAACCTTCATCAAGATCTGAAAAACAATTCATTGATAAAACTAGTTTTCAAGGACATGGAGACATCATTGAGTTGATTTCTTAAAGAGAAGGGACAACGTAAAGAGACTTTTTAAAGATATTCGTGAATACTTTCAAGTGCAGATTGAAACCAAGGAATCGACTTTCAGACAAAATGACACCTTTAACCAGCCTACAATTTCAGAGAAAGACAACAATTGATGCTTTGACAGCCTTTGACAGTTGTTTCGAGATGAAGCGTTTTGTTCTCTTTTTCTGAGCTAGATTGTAATACAGGGATGTTTGACTCAAAAGGATCGATGAACTAAAATGAAAACAAAACAAACTAGCGAAGAAAAATTGGAAAGCAAAGAAATCAAAATAGAAAAAATATATATATACAAAGATGGGTCTGAAAACATCATGCGAAAAATCCCTTGGGAAACTTAAAAAAAAAAGGAAAAATCCTCGTCGATGTGAAAGCAATCCTATTCGTGACACCTTGGGTCAAGGTCAAATTTACAATTCAGATTTATTTATCTCATTACTTTCCATTTAAGATTTTGATAATAATACTGCGGCTTTGAAAAGAAATATTCAATAAAAAGCAGAGAGAAAAGGATCATGTGAACTTCCCTGACAATAATCATGTTATGGTTCTCGTGGTGCGCCCACTTGCGTTCATGACTGCACTATTACAAAGAGAAATAGTGAGGAATAAAACAGAAAGAAAATCTATTCCTAAAGCAACCCTAACTACTAAACAAATTAGAATACTACGTGAATTCATGCTTCCAATGTAGCCATCAGAGTAACTCCAATCCTGCAATGGAAACAAAATCAAACATTACTAACAAGAATGGTAATATATCAAAAAATGACATAAATATATCACACTTACCTTCATAATCATCATTTAGAAACAAAGTAAGCATGATCTTACCATTCCCTCAAAATTTCTTGATGTATGAATCCTCTAGCCATTGTACAATCTTGTCGTGATAAGGGTCATAATGGCATGGGTGAGTGTAAGTAAGTTTGAAAAACTTGTCAAGATTACGAGGAAATGAAATAACCATCATCCAAGGCTAAAGTGCCCTATCCTCCTAACAATTCTCTAAGTGTTTATTAATTTCTTCACATGGAGGATCTAAAAGGAATATGTCATGCCTACTTCCAAGATACTTAGGTAAAAACAAAGAAATCACAACTTTATCTTTATTATGAAGATTTTTTATATACAAATATTCAAGCCATCCTAAGATCCTGTCACAAAAATGAGGATGCAAACCATGACTTTGATGAAACAAATATATCAATGGGGAACTCATCATAAGAGGATTTGTGACATCAATTAGATCATTGGTTTGAACACTTCCTTTGATGAGATTGATCATTTCAAAATGTGAAGCATAAACATTAAAATTCAAACTAATCAAAGAAAGAATATGCAACATAGAATGTTTGATCTCCATAAGATAGAGTGCATTGTCTTTTGCAACAATAAAATGTGTAAAGTCATCTCGCAACATATCCTTTTCCCATGTGAGTGATGAAAGTGAACAAGCGTCAAATCCGATTTTATCAATGTTATGTTTGGAATTAACTTCATCAAATCTTGGCATATCAAAAGGATATGATTGTGGCGGAAAAGAGTAGGATGTTGTAGGTAAGGTGTCAAATCCACCATAATCTAGGAAGAGATCATGATATAAAGAATAAAAGGAATCAGAAATAAGCACATGAAAAGAATCTCTTAAACTATGATATTTATCAATGGTATTCTCAAGACATTTCTCTTCACTTTCTTTAAAACTCTTACTCTGTTTTGGTGACGAATTCCTCAACATAATATGATCATCTAGATTTTCCTTCTGTATGATAGATAATTCAAAATTTACGTGACAAACATCTAGTCTTTCCTATGGATAAAGTACATTTTGAGGATGAAGGTTTAAGGTTTCTCCTTCCAATTGCATATCTTCTTCTCTAATCATCTTCGTAGGAATGTTAGAATGTTTAAGATGATTTTCGTCGCTTAAGTGTTCTTCAATGACTAAGTTTAAATATTGATTGGAGCATGAGTTACAAGAATGATGATATTCACCTTGACCAAGAATTGAATCTTCTTGTACGATGGTCGAAGACTGAAAATATAATGATTCAGAGGAAAAACCAATTTGGTTGTCGATAAGAACCTGGTCAATAGATTCTACCTTCCTTGCTTGTACAAAATTTTCGGATGGATTCCTCTCATCCTGCGAACTAAATTCTTCTCACAGTTGAGTGATAGGATTTGCAACTGGTTCTTCATTCGTGATTGAATATGACTGGATGGAAGAGACGCAAGCATCATAACGGAGATTTAATACAAATGACATGTCATCGAGATTAAATTTACAGAGGATATGATAGATTCTTGTGGAAAAGTCTTCCGAAGATGAATCACCATTGATTAGCGAAGTCTGTAATTCTTCACATAATTGATTGTAATCATAAATTTCGAAAGCATCTAGAAATTCATCTACAAATTGAAACCAATCAAAAATGTGACATGCTGGAAAGGACTCAAACTAATGTTTAATCCAACCTCTAAAAGTAAAAGCGAACAATCTGCATAAAACTCTTAAATCAAAAATGTCATGTGTGATGCATTTGCACCAAAACTTATTAAGGTGGTCTTTAGCAGATGCATTGCCTCCACCATCAAAGGTGAGTTTGGACAAGCGAGAGACTGTCTCATTGGGAACATCAGGTAATGAGAAGTGGAAAGCATGTTCCAACACAGTGATTTAGGGAGCCATGGGAAAATTGAATACATTTAAAATAAAGGCTCCTACAAGGACAGCTTGTCAATCGGCCCTCCTTATAGCGCCATTTGTTGATGAGAAAAATTGATCGCTCGTCAACTAGAAGAGTGAATCCAGTCCGGGCTTGTCTAATTAACCCAAGCCGTTTGGATTGACTCACTCTTATGGGTTTAATGGCTTTGTTGGCCAATCTAAACTCCTAAGAGAAGTGAAAAATAATGAAAAGAAATACAATAACTTACCAAATA
>JASDQU010108854.1:0-13582 GCA_032191745.1 Picea mariana
GATTGACAAATTAAATGGTTGGGCAATTACTACGACGGAATTAAACGACAATATTTTCGCCTAACAATGGGCATAGTTGGCGATGACATGGCAGGGTCTATACAACTGACATGGCAGGCTAACTGGGCATGCAAACAGATGATGTGTCGGGCAGGTACAGGTGGACCAATTCGAGAGTGACATGTGTCATCACTGCAAGCGTGACACGTGGCATGCCCATATGATGTACGTACAACACATGGTAGATAGTGACTGGGAAAGAGGTGCCGACTAGGTATGGAAATGGTTGAATAGTGTGCTGACATGTGACAATTAGCTGACATACAGAACGATGCCACGTGGCCCAAATGTGGGATGCCACATGGCACCCATGTATTGGCTTAAGTTTCTTTGCAAAAATTTGTGAACTCCATGAGTTTTGAATGCGCAACCTCCCATCGGGCTAGGGTTTGGCAGGGCTGGGCTAGCCAACCTGCTTGAATTGTTTCTTGTTCTATATAGTTTCAAACTTGTATTTAAGTTTGATGTGTGGTTCCAACGGGCGGTGAAAGGGTTGGGGTCTAGCCCCAACCCCAACGAAAAAGTGACCATTGTAATGTGTCCACGCAGTTACGCACCTGGCGCAGATATGTGGTAAGACCCCAGCCTTTGGTTCCCTCCGTGCTCCTCCATACGACTGTTACACCATAAGACCCATACGACTGTTACACCATAAGACCCATATCTATTCATGTGTTGGCGCGAGTGTGTATCCCACGGTTTCAGGTGTGCATCGATATGACCATGGATTTTTTTGTTTGTTAGCGCGGGTTTTGGACCGTGGTCCTATTGATTGCGCATAAAATCCAGGAGCTTACGGAGGAGGGGCCAGCGCGCAACCCCTAGGGGGATGATGCTTGGACACATGGTACCATGTGACCCTGTATAGGGGGCGCGTGCCCAGGCCAGAGGGGATTATCCCTATATTTCTCCAAAAGTTGGTTATTTGAACTATATTATAGTAATTTTATTGTTTTTATTCAACAAAATTGGAGATTTTTGGCCAATATTGGGGGATATTGGGCACTTTTTGAGGCCAGATCTTGGGGGGAAGTTGGGAGATGGTTACCAAATTCAGAGCTATATAAACCAGGGGTTCTTGAAGCCATGGGAGGACATTCAGAGCAGGTTTATGATGAAGATTTATCAAACCAAAGCCATTTTTATGCAGGGAAGCTATTGAGGAGCGCACCTTTGTGGGCCATTTCTGGGATCTCTGGTCATTCGATTTGAATGACGTTTCTTTTGTTGGGTTCTATAGATATGGTAGAACAAGACTAGATCAGTTTTGTAACATTTTGAATCTACTATGATGTACTTTTAAAGATTTGAACAAAAATAATAAAGCCTCACCCACTAAGACAAAGGCCCAGAGACGTAGGCAAGATTGCCGAACTCCATTATCACATTGGTGTTTATGGTTTTCTGTTCTTGTTTATTTATTTTAGATCTGTATATGTGCATATGGCTATGATGTTTCTTCTATAATTCTTCCTCTTTCATTCAGTTTCCTAAATGGTTAATAAAAACATGCATAATAACTCAACCATTGTCGTTTAAAAGATCTTTTTGGATCAAGAGGTATCATAGCGAGTTGACGTTTGGATTTGAGTTTTGCATGTTAACTAGGGAAAATATACATCGTGGTGAAGGCGAGCTTGTTGAAGAGAATCCATTGATTGGATTGAGAAAGATAACTTCTCACAATGAGAAGATTGCATCAAAAGAGGGACTTTCTCAAGATGAGAAAGAGTTTCGAAAAAATTTCTTCGCCATGTCGGAGATGATGAAGGTTTTGTATGAGGAATACTTGGAATGGAAAAGACCAAATCTGGGTGAATCTTCAAAGCTAAAAAGTGAAAAAGGAGAGGATCCTTCTCAAATTCCTCCTTCACCTCCATCTTTACCTCCTTCTTCTCCTTCTTCTTCAAGTTCAAGTTCTAAATCCAATACAAAGAAACATGTCCATAAACATAAGAATGAAATGCCTTTATTAAAACTTGATGTTAAATTCAAATTACCCATGTATGATGGTGAATTTAATGCAGAGAGACTTGAAAATTGGGTCAGACAAATGGAGGTTTATTTTAGTGTCCAACAAATCAACGATGAGGCAACTCAGATCAAGTTGGAATCACTTAGACTTGCAGGCACAACACTCATATGGTGGCAAAGCAAGTTGCAAAATGGCACACAACAAGTGGGTAATGTATTTCCATCATGACAAAGTTTTATTTCTACACTTAGAAAGCAATTCTATCCTTTGGGTTATAAAGAGAAAGCGTTAATTGAATGGCAAGCTTTAAAACTAAGAAAAGGACAAACAATGAAAGAATACACAGATGGCTTTCGAAAAATGGCATTGATGTTAGATATTCCTTTACATACATAATAAACTCTTATGAAGTATATAGGAGGTTTACCTACACATATTCAAAATATTGTATTCATGTTTGGACCAACTAATCCTGATGAGGTTTCTGGTCAAGCGACATAGATTGAAGCAAGGAAAACATGTGTTGGTGTATCAAGGGAATCGTCTTCAAGGAAAGAGGACAAAAGGAAATGGCATGGCAAGAAGGCAAATGTAGTGACATGAAAGGAAGAGAAACCCTCTTTCAAGCATTGCAAGAAAGAGGGGCATGATGAGGACCAATGTTGGCAATTGCATCCTGAGAAGAGACCAAAGTGGTTCAAGGAAAGGAAAGGGAGGCAAACAGTTGCAACAACAACAAGGCCAACAGACTTGGGATCGAATTCATGTGATGAATATAAAGTCTCATTGGTTGGTATGATAGGTAAAATTGGTGAAGGATTTGATTGTAGAAGTAACTTGTTGCACATAAGGGTCATCATGAGGCATACTAAGGTCGACACATTGATAGATGGTGGATCTCAATCTAATTTAATTTCAGAGAAATTGGTTAAGCAATTGGGATTAAAAACACAGATGCATCATAAGCCCTACACACTTAAATGGATAAGCAACAATCATCAAATGCACATATCCAAGCAGTGCACATTAAAATTTGCAATTTCATCTAAGTTTGTGGATGAGGTAACATGTGATGGATATATCCTCCTTTACATACCAAATAACATACGTTTCTTCGATGAAATAATGAATAGGCTTCTTTCAAATATTTGATAAGCATTGCATTTGTATCTTATACTGCCAAGGTTACATTATGTATGCACCGCTTGACAAGTAAAACATGGCGATGAGCATGGATTCATTACAAAACATGTCCTTTGCATGCCAGTAACCCACAATTTATAGCCACAATTACTAAATCTTTAAAATCAACCAACTTAAAAATTGAAACCTTGAGTTAGTAAAGATGCCAATCGTTTACAACCTTATCCATATAACAAGTTCTATGCATCTTTCAAAAAAACTTCACACTTTAAAAACTATTTTGTTGATATGAATAGGTTATGGCTTTTGAGATCAACGATTGAAAGTTGTTCGTGAAGAATATCTAACTTGCTAATACAACCAGATTTTCAAAACAAATGCATAGATCACATGTTTGCAAATAGATGTGGTATTAAAGATGGATATATCCTCCTTTACATACCAAATAATGTACGTTCCTTCGATGCAATGATGAAGAGGATTCATTCAAATATTTGATAAACATTGCATTGGTATCTTATACTACCAAGGTTACATTATGTGTGCACTGATCAACAAGTAAAACATGGTGATGAGCATGGATTCATTACAAAACATGTCCTCTACATGCCAGTAACTCATAGTTTGTAGCCACGATTAATAAATATTTAAAATCCACTGTCTTAAAAATTGAAACCTTGAGTTACTAGTAAACATCCCAATTGCTTACAACCTTATCCATATAACAAGTTATATGCCTTTTTCAGAAAACCTTTAGACTTTAAAAACTATTTTGTTGATATGAACAGGTTATGGCATCTCAGATCAACAATTGAAAGTGATTGTTCATAAAGCATATCCAACTTGCTAATACAACCAGATTTTCAATGTCTCTCTTAGGATGACTATTGATACTTTCCTTGCGTCATTAAAACATGTGTCTCATCCAATAAAGGTGGTTATTTGTCCAAATACAAACAAGCCAAGTTCTTCACTAAAAGGGTATTACTTATTTTATTATTAATATGTCAAACACTATAGAAGTTATCTAATTGCAATTAATTAGTGCAATTTCAAAGACTGGGCATTGATTGATTTTGGATTTCTCTCACAATTGTTCCCTCCTCTTATTGCTAGAAGATCCATGAAGTTGATGTCATGCATCTTGAAACTATGTTGCAGACTAACATCAACATCAAAACCCTTGGGCTTTGTAAAACAGTCTAACACTAAAAATAGAAAGAGAGAAAAAAGTCAAGATTACCTGGCATGTAACTGGATCCTAGATGATATCACATCAAGGAGAAGGAGAAAGGAAATAAAAAAGAAGCAAATAACCAATGATTTACACATTATTTTTCTTTGCATGTACCCTATTTTAGTAGGTATAATAAGATATATTCCATCAAAATCGAAGATGTACAAGAAACCCACGAATGGGTGATTTAAAGTATAAGAAGAGGACATATGCAATGACAACGAGGGATTCAAGAATGTACAACCAAAAACAAGAGGGAGACAAATTCTTAAATTAGATAAGATCTTACCTCAACGATGCAGGGTCATTTTCTCTAAGGTGTACTATTCTAGCACAAGGATGCTACTAACAATGTCATTGAAGTTGAAGAACAATAAGAAGGTATGATCTGAGTATGACGGTCTAAGTAGTATTGACTTCCGTTCTTCAATATAACTCTAAAATTTCATTAGATACATTGTATAACATATTCATGTGAAGTAAGAACTATTAATAGTCATCCTTAAAACGTATATGTTTTCGATTAAGGAAAAGTTTAGAAGTATACACATTTTTATCTTTCTACAATGATTTTTTGTCTTCGTTAAAAAATTATGATTGCATTTGTTCTAAATGAAAAAATATTTTTTGTGCAATTACTTTTTGTTGTCAAATTCTCATCCTAAATTCCAATGCAATAATTTGTCATGAATAATGTAAACCTTTTGTGCACAATATAATATTGTTAAGGCTACTCTATTTTTTTCTAGTTTTTTCCAACAAAAAATTTCTCAATATATTATATATATGTTGTTCTCAAGGAGAGTACATGTATTCACTATTACAATCGTCTTCTAATGGTATATCCATACCAATCATAGACATATAAAGTGTTCCTACATAGTTCTTGATACATAATAACCACTCTCTACAATATGTAACAGTCCAAAATTAGCAAAAATATGTGTGGACAGTCCATAGTGTCTATAGAAAAATTACATTTTTGGAAACCAAAACACTCAAAAAAGTCATGGACTTCTCCGATATACTATCTATATCACAAGTAGAGATGAAGTGATAGTGGGGGGCCCTCATGGCCATCCCGCCATTTGTTGTAGTGGATCCTCCCTTCTGGAACTTGGAGAGATTTTTTTGATAATACGCTTGCTTCCACATTCTCTTCCCTGTAGATATGATCAAATCTAATAGTGTTTAAGAGAGTAACAAGTTCCCTAATCTTCTCCATCCAACCCATAAGTGAAGATACTTGTAAATTTCTCTTGTAGTTTAACCAGTCAATCATTGTCTTTCAATCTCCCAATAACTGTAGTTGGTTAATATCCATTCGATGAGCTAATGATAAAGAGGCCCACACACCAAGTAGTTCCGCCCTGGTGTTTGAACCCATTCCACAGTTGAAAGTCCACCTGTAAATAGTATTTCCATATAACTTTATGATACCCCCTGCTCCACTTAGAGTACCATTTGCTTGTGCAACACCATCGAACCAACATATGGATGGCAGAGTAATGTCGGGCGACTTTTTGATTCTTTTGTAAATGTAATTTTGAGGGCACTGTGCACCAGCTATTTCCACCATCCCTCTAATCTGTAGGCCAACTCCTTGAACTACAGGTGTGAGAGATTCAAAAATACACTTGTTCCTTGCCAACCAAATATACCAACAAGTCAATGAAGGTAGGATGTAATAGAATTTTTCCAATTTCAGCCAATTTTCAAAACAACTAGCAAAAGTGTTGCCTCCCCAAGAAGTAACAAGGCTAAAAACAATAGATAAAAACTTCCATAGATGTTTTGTAAAGGGACAGTTTACAAACATGTGGAAAACTGTCTCCTCATCCCTATGGAAAAGTGGACAATAGCTCGGGCCTTCCTAACCTCTTTTCCCCAGATGATGCCAGGTTAAGATTTTATTCTCCAGTGCCAGCCAGAGGAAAAGTTTGATTTTGTAAGCTAGATCCCAAGACCACAACTGTCTTCGCCACCCTGTTGTTTGTATAAACCAGAATTTACTTGCCAAGGCATTATAAACATTTTTTTACAGTGAGTAAAATCGAGTGGTCACCTCCTGTCCAGATTAGCAAGTCTTGTCTAGATTGTAGCAGGACTCTTTTCTAGTTGTTTCCTCACTAGTACATATGACCAAATTTGCGACGGTTTTTCATTGCTATTTCCACACTTATCTGTCGCAATTTCCACGAAAGCTAAGACTTTTTTTCGTCACTATATCCACGAACCAGTTTTTTGTGGAAACAATGACGAAATTAGCTCGCCACATGTCATCATCATCAAGATAGGTTAATCTTATGCATCGTCGCAATTACGATGAACAAACGTGGCAATATAAAAATGTTTGTGGAACGTTGCGATGAAAAGGCGTTGCAATAGCGACGAAAATTTCTGCCAAGACAAAAACTTATGATGAAGATGTTGTATGTGTGACGCAAATCCGTGGCAAATTGCGACAAACTTTCGTTTCTATAGCGACGGTTGTTCAGAATAAAAAAATGTATTATGACGAACTATTATCGATATTGCGACGCGTCCTTTAAGTTTAAAAACAAAAAATTACATGAGATAGGTAATATGGTATACCATATTACATTGTAATATGGTATACCATATTACAATGTAATATGGTAATGCCATATTACAATGTAATATGGGATTACCATATTACATTGTAATATGGTAATGCCATATTACCATATTAAATTGTAATATGGTAATGTAATATGGGATTACCATATTACATTGTAATATTGTAATCTCTTGAAAAATCCCTATGACAAGGGTGATTCCACAATGTTTATTAATGAGAGGATGAGTTCTGTCCTATTGTAGAAAGCCCCAATGATAAGGAGAGGGGCGAGGAGTAATGGAAAATGCGATTATTTTGGTTACAATTGTCAAGGATTATAGTGGCAAGTTGGTCTTTGATCTAACGATTATGAGTAAAAAGGAGACTTAGAGAGGGGAATAAATTTCATTCGTCATTATGAGTAATGAGGGATTTTTTTCAATAGAGTTTGGAATAGGGACTATTTTTTTGTTGGANGGGATTTTTTTCAATAGAGTTTGGAATAGGGAATATTTTTTTGTTGGAGAGAAGTGTCCAAATATTGGTGTACCCTAGGATCATCAAGGGATTTCTCATCTATGTACAAGGATTTGGATGTGAATTATTATTATAAGAATAAGCATTTTGTAGTAGTGTCCTTTGGAGCCTTATAATACTTGCACTAACATGTGGGGTGAGAGGAGGGGTCTAGATTATTGGGATTAGCTTCATGCACTGTTTAATAAGAACTAGGATTTGGACTAGGGATAGTAATAAGGTTAGGATTATGGACATGAATTAAGTGAGGGATCTTTTTTAATTTATTTTCCACAATGAGGATATGGATAAAGACTTTGTATATGGGGGTTCTCTAAAATAGTTATACTTCTTTATAAAAAAACTACAAGTAAACCAAAATTATATTTAAAATACCTCTTTAGGGTTCTTGATTTATAGTTGAAATTTGAGCTAGGTAAAGAGTGTACACTTGATGTATTGTACAACCACCTACACATTAAATTGGACAAATAAATTAGACAATAAAAACACCACATGGATCTTGGCATATATGCAATATCTACACATTAAATTTGACAAATAACTTGACAATAACAAATAAATTAGACAATAAAAACACCACATGGAACTTGGCATATATATCAAGATCTACATATTCATGAGGATTGTGAACTTTTACTAGTATAAAGCCTACTTTTAAAAACAAGTCAAAAACCTTACCTTTTCATTGTTCTTTTTCTAGATCCATTAGCCCATACAACTTGATAAGAGTTGTCCACGAGATGCATTTCCATCACCAAGACCTGCATGAATCATAAAAGACAATTTTTTTATATGAGTAAATAATTAATAAGCAAATAAGCATGCATTTAGTTATGTAAAATACTCTAGAAAAAAATTAAGTTGTTGCATACCTTAATGAACTTCTCTTTGTTTCTAGAATAGGTTATTCTCTACTGAACAGGGCCAACCGCGTGAAGGTGGAATCTCATATGGCCCCTCCCCCCCCTCACATCGCTCTCAATTCCCCATACCCAACAAATGATTTTCTTTATATAGAAAACATATGGACATTAATGCATAGCTAGGATAGTCATCAAAACATATGAACATAAACATCGATAGAGATCCAAATACAATTCATGAATTTATACATCTAATTTTTCTTTGATTTATGTTTTTTTACATTCATAAAACTGACAATTGGGATATCATAATCATCCAAGGACATTGTATTTCGTGTGCCCTATCCTTCTATTGTTTGTGTGCGCTCATGTACCATACTTCTGGTATGTCACTGAGAAGGGTTAGCTGGCATCTATTCAGGGTCGTGAACTAGAACAACGAAAATGATCATATCGATATGTTGAAATATAATTGAAATAACTAATTCATTGTTTTGATTAACATTACACTATTTCTCTTTACCTGTCTTTGTAGCTGGGATAGTTGGTGCGTTAATTTCCTGTCCACTTGGTTGCTCTCGCATTTCACCCTGCTTACCTACATGCTCTTCAATTTTGAGAAGACAATATATAAGTATAAGTCAGGAAATAAATATCTACAATCACAGTAAATATTTCTAATTCTAAAGCATACATACCAGAATGGGTACTCTGCTCTACACTATCATTGGACATGTGGACCCTTGTATGATGCAGTTTTTGCTGAATACCACTTGATTCACTACTGCGGTAGCATTGTTTCTTGAAAACAAACATAAATACTTAGTTAAGGGTGATATAATAAAATATGAATAGACTTTACAAGCATGCTACTGCAGTTTCCTTATTCATTTGATTTACCTGCGTGGCTGGGCAGATAGGAGTCTGGCCCAAGATTTTTCTATATTCAATCACACATTTACAACCATGCTTGTAACTAAGCTTCAGGTCCTCCTCGGTGGCAGCAGTGTCGAACATATTTAACTACAATGCATAACACCATTAAAAATACCAATAACAAAAACATATATTTGTTCGCTACTGTTAAATAAATTTTAACCACAATTAATCATTTAAATCTTACTATTCAGGATTTTAGTTTTCTGTAGCCACCCTGACTGTGTTTTTCCACTCCGGCCTTTGTTGCTTTGGAGGTGTCTGGTAGCCTACATATGGAATTTTTGAAAAAAATTAGATATCAGAATTGTTACTTAAAACAGGAAAGAAAAACATAAATGCTCATATTTCACTGATAATATGACATGTGTTGTACCTTGCTTGACCAACTCGTGGTTGTCGTCCTTGTTTTTTAAACAAGTTCTCCTTTGCATCCTCTATTAGCACCTTCCACTCTTTCTCGGGAACCATGGGAGGGCGCTCGTGCTTGAGGTCTATTTGCAATTTATCCCTATACTGGGCCTTGGTGTATTTTAAATTCTCGCAGGCTAACTTTATAACCACTTTCTTGTTGAAAGTGTTTCCAAACAAGTTTACCATGTGATCTATTAAATCATCTTTCTTTTTTCTATCTTGGCCATTCCACTGTGTGCGAATGGCGGGGCCAAACAACTCCAATGCTTTTTCATGTAAGTTTCTATAGAAAACACTGTTTCCTGTAGAAACGTGTTATCCATTAATTTATAATAATCTCAACAAATGTCCATTTCAATTTCATGAAAAAAATGAATCAATTAATGGGACAATTACCTGTAATCTTCTGAATCTTTATCGGAACACATGCGTCATCCACCAGAAAGGTGACATCTAGTGATCCAATGCTTTTAATTAGTTCTTCTCCATGCAGAATAGTATCCTGTGTACCTACACTATGTTCCTCTTTGGAGTCATCATGTGGAGTCCCAGGCTCCGACTCATCATGCTCAGGCATGTCATGCCGGTCAAAATCACCCCGCTCATCAATGGATTCGAGGGGAACCTCAGTAGGCTCAAAAAGCCTCACTTGCACTTTTCTATGTCGACCTTTTTTTTGCATAGGATCATCACTGCTACCTACAGCAGTTGCAGGATTGACAGGTTCCCCACGCACGGGGTTTAAAAACTCCTACAAACAGAAAATTTTTCTTTATCAGATCATATACAAAATATAAAACTAAAAAACGGATATGAAATTGTCATAGCTAATAAAAATATGTGAAGATGCCACTTACCCCAAAATTAGTTATTGTATTTTGTAGCTCTACAATTCTTTCCCTGTCCTCCTGTGTCAGGGGTCTTTTTCTAATCAAACCTAGATATTCTATGTTAGCCTTCTTCAAGGCCTTCGTTACAGTTGTCATTGGGTTTGTCGAATAAAATATTTTATTCTCATTAATATCCTCTATGGGAGCCTTCCCACGTTGACCATGCCACAATACATTGATGAATAAAATTAATGAGATGAACTTTAACAATTGAGAAATTTAGTTGTTGTAGTCATAAGTTGTTACTGTATTTAACATTTAAATGCTGAGGCACTGCGGGTGCCTTTCCACGGTCACCCTGGATAGATGTAAAGGGTGATTTTCGGACACGATCACCCTGGACATATGCTGACACAATAAATCAATCAACACAAGTTATGAAATTTACCTCTAACATTAAAAAAATGAAATATTGCAGTAATATCAGAAAAACAATAACAAAATTTCAGAAATTTAGTTGTTGTAGTCATAAGTTGTTACTGTATTTAACATTTACCTGGTGAGGCACTGCGGGTGCCTTTCCACGGTCACCCTGGATATATGTAGCGGGTGAAACTCGGATATGGTCACCCTGGATATATGTAGAGGCTGAAACTCGGACACGGTCACCCTGGACATAAGTTAACACAATAAATCAATCAACAAAAGTTATGAAATTCACTTGTAACATTTAAAAAATGAAATATTCAAGTAATATCAGAAAAAAAAATAATGAAATTTCAGAAATTTAGTTGTTGTAGTCATAAGTTGTTACTGTATTTAACATTTACCTGCTGAGGCACATTGGTTTCCTTTCCATGATCACCCTGGAGAGATGTAGCGGGTGATTTTCTACCACAGTCACCCTGGACAGATGTTGACACAATAAATCAATCAATAAAAGTTATGAAATTCACCTGTAACATTAAGAAAATGAAATATTGCAGTAACAACAGAAAAAAATTAATGAAATTATAGAAATTTAGTTGCTGTAGTCATAAGTTGTTACTGTATTTAAAATTTACCCCCATAGTCGCACCCCCTCCATCTATTCGATTTAAGTTGTAATCGATCAACAACTCTTCACCTAGAACTATTGTTTTTGTTGCACATACAAATATACGATTTCCTTCGCGTGCCTCAAATATGCAATTTGGTTTCTTAGTTGTTGCCACTGGTCGTGTACTATTTATAAAGCCCACAATGTTTCCAATAGCTTTTGGCCTTCCATCAATATACATAGTTGCCCCTTTATTTTGATTGTTATCTAGTAGTTGTATACAATTTGCGGCAACTCCGTATCTCCGCATACTTTGCGTATATCAGAGCAACATCAACCAGTGATTGTATTTGTATAATGGTCCTACATACTCCATCAATTCAGTTACAGTGCCATAGCCGACCTTTATGCCATGCATGGAAAATAACCCCAATCCATGTAAGGACGAAGGAGCAATGCGATACATCCTCCCACTGATGAAGAAATCTGTATCCACTTCAGGTAGCTCCTTAGGTGCCCATCGTTGAACTAGATGTTTATACCTCAAGGGAAACTCAATGTCACCTATGCTCTTAACATCATAATTACACGACCCTCCGTTGGCAATAAAAAATTTCATGTGAGTACAAAATATTTTCCTTACCTTTTCCAACCTAGTTGATCTAGAACAGATAGATCTAGTATAACACGTCTCACTTTCAACCTCTCTTACTATATCTTGATCATCACTCGAGGAAGATTGATCTGACAGATACCTATTTGGTGGTACCTACACTCGTTAAAACAAGAAGATAAGTTATCGTGCCAATATACATTTTTGGTACCAACACAGTTGCATATAGTTGCATAAAGTTGAAATTGCCAAACCTATCCATCATATAGTTGCATAAAGTTGAAATTGCCACACCTACTTGCATATAGTTTCAATATAGTTGCATAAGTTGCATATAGTTGCAATATAGTTGCATAAGTTGCATATAGTTGCATATAGTTGCATAAGTTGCAATATAGTTGCATAAGTTGAAATAAAGTTGTGTAAAGTTGCATAAGTTCCATAAAGTTGCTTAAGTTGCATAAGTTGCATGTTGCATAGTTGCATATAGTTCCAAAAATATTTAGCCTATGTGTGGGATATTTGGTGCCATTAATAGTTTTTTCATAATAAGAACGGTTCTCAAGGCCTGTACCATGTCTAGGGGAAGAAAACAAGAACATTAATCTCACAATGAAAGTTCTCAAATTCAAGGGCCATGAACTAGGCCTCAAATAACCATGTAGATATTATTTAAGAGATATTTGACCTTCTAGTGGGATATGGGTGCCATTAGGAATTTTTTTGCACCATATATGTAATTCAAGGTTTATATCATCACCAAGGTAAGAAAATCAGGGCCTTCTTCCCTAAATGAAGCTTTTTTATGCTTAATGGCCATGAAAAATGCCTCTATTTGGGAAAATGTGCACCATTAGTATGTTTTGAATAAAAAGAATGGGTTTCAAGACCTATACCATGGCCAAGGGAGGAAATAAAGGGCCTTAGGCCCTAAATAAATCTTCTTTATCTTAATGGCCATGAAGAAGGCCTCAAACCACCATACATATCCTCTCTAAGGAATATATGGAATTTGGGTGGGATATGGTCACCATTCACAAGTTTTGGGCATAATGTATAGCAAAGAACATAAGGTGCTTGGGCCCTATTTGAATCTTATAAGGGCTGATATTTGTGATGCAGTCCTTAAACAACCACACAAGATCTATGTAGGGTATCTTTGGAACCATTGGTACGTTTTCATAATAAGAATAGGTCTCAAGGTGTGTACCATGGCTAGGAGAGGAAACATGTACCTTAGGTCCAATAGAAGCTTCTTCACTTCAAGGTCTATGAACTAACCATTGAATGATCATGTAGATAATGTTTAAGGGATATTTGGCCTCGAGGTGGGATTTGGACACCATTAGTA
>JASDQU010108854.1:31063-57540 GCA_032191745.1 Picea mariana
GAAATAATTACCATGCACGAAACAAAGAAATGAAATATTTTGTCATACTTTAAAGCAAATAAAAGATAATTAAATACCTGGAACAATCATTGCCAACATTGTATGCTCTCTCTTGATCAACATCCAAGGAGGAAGGTTATTGTTTATAACAAAAACATGCCACACTGAGTACGTAGAACGAAGCTCTCCAAATGGATTGACACCATTAGCTGCCAACGAAAGTCTAACATTGCGAGGTTCTTCTTTAAAAATTGGCCACTTTTCTTCGATGTAGTTCAATGTAGAACCATCTGTAGGCATTCGAAGAACATCGTCTCGACTTCTGTTCTTTGCATGGAAATCCATAAATTGTGCTATACTTTGGCACTTGAACAACCGCTGGAAACGTGGAATTATCGGAATATAACGAAGAACTTTGCGAGGCACCTTCTTTGACGCTTTATCGGTTCGATATCTACTTATTTAACATTGTGGGAATTAATGCATATTGTCCATAATATATGATATGATAATTAGGACATGCATCATAGCCTGATAGTCCATTCCAATTTCTTTCATAATCACAGATATTTCTCAATATGTGCATGGCAAAATATTTGACGTCGGTAATAGAACATCACCTAACAATCTACAAAATTCTAAACAATAAGTCAATGTAAACAATATTAATCATCAATATATCATCCAATATACTAATTTACAAATTAGAAAACAATAGCAATATAAGAAAAAATTGAACCTTTTAAGTATTTGTGAACATGCAGGCATAAATAATTAACAAATTAAATACCTTAGTTTCTGTGTGAGACATGTGGTTAATAAACCATTCAAAACCTTCAGGTTCACCAACAACAATATAGCAGAAAAAAGATTTGTTGTTGAGCCTTCATAAAGAGGTTGACATGACTTCTCGAGTAGAGGATCAACATCATGACTATCATCCTGGTTGTCCTCATCCATTGGAGCAAATGTGTCTTGGATCAATCTATGTATCTCATCTTCCTGATTTGAATCACTAATGCTATCTCCATCCATATCATCATTAATAACTTGATCAACAACTTCAATATTCTGATCTCGAAGTTCATCTCCCTATAAAGTAGTATTTCTGTTAGTACTTGGCAAATAACTCTCTGGAGGTCGACACTTTGGGGGCATCGTCTATATATTTAAAAAAAACATAAAAGTTAGTGTGTATAGAAAATATAAAAATCCCGATAAGAAATATTACTAAAATTCATGACATATTGATTATTACAGAGAATACATTAAATATTGAATCCTCTTACCAAGGGTCGATATTCATAACCCCCTTTGGCATGCCCCTTCTCCCTACAATGTCTTTGGGTTGTTGTTATTAAAATTATTCTATTTTGCAAGCCTCTGCAATCATAGCAAGGACAATAACATTTTCCATCGCCCCTTGCCTTTAATGTCGCTCTTAACCGAGCAAGCTTCCTGCCATTTTCGTTCATTGTGACAAATCCTTGTCCTGACAAGTAATTGTCTTACCTACACCATACCAAACATTAAGTTGTCAATTTTTTATATTTTAGCTACTCCTTTCGATTATGAAATGTTTATTTACAGTGACCTACATCTTTATAATAAGGTCAACATCTTTATAATAAGGTGATCATATGTGTATAGGATCAACATCACGACGACACATATAACATCTTTATAATAAGGTCATATGTGTACAAATGTTTTCTTTATATAATAATGACATATATACCTAACATAAGTTTAGGGTTAGTGTTTATGTATCTTATTAGTCCCTGCTAAAGCAGGGAATATAACAATCGATTGCAAGTCAAAATCATTTTGACTTTTGTAAATTTACAAAAAATTTAACAATGTTTTATAATGTTTTTCAATAAATATTTATTAATGAGAATTTTATATATAAATAAAAATAATTTTTTATTTTTAAATATTCAAAATTCTATTTTTTGATTGGTCAAAAAATCTGAAGTGACTAATTTCCCCTGGTTGGAGGTGACAATTAACCACAAAATAAAAAAAATCAAATTATTTGTTTTTAAAAAAATCCACAAATAGCCACTTATTAATTAAAAGTACAAATAATGATTGATGTTACCGGCATTCTATGTGTAGTAGATGTAAGAATACACTTTGGATTTTGAGACTTTGTTTAATCTCCTAATGAGTTGATGATTGCACTTTCTCCACCATCCAGATGTACACACCCGATCACATCAACCACAACGTTTAGCCTCGGGTTTCACCAATCAGGGTTGAGTTTCAAGAGCAATTCCATATCTTTATCAATGAAAAGAGAGATATATTATAACTACCACTGAAGGGAAAATGGTATGTGGATTCCATAAACCTAGAATATTATGGAATCCACATACCCTTTTCCATAGAATATACTAACTAGATCCAAAAACCAAACACATGAAATATGGTACTACACATATTATAATATATTATCAAGGAAAAAACAAGCTAAATGAAATTTGGACATTTGAACAAAAATTTACAAGTTAAATGAGTACATCAATAAAAAATAAGATACTAACCATGCAAGTTCAAAATCTGAGCTATGTAGATCGAGAATTAGATTTGTTCAATCGGTGGGTGACGGAAAAAATAAACAACTCAAACAAAAGCCAAGAACAGTGTCGCAACTATAGCAATTGTGTCACAAAGTCTCTTAAAGTCATGTATATATAGATCAAATAGTCAACTAGCCGTTAACATCGACCAATGAGATAGGCAAAATGTTCGTCGATATTGCCACGAAAGTTCGCTGCTATTGCGACGAAAATCCTGACTAGAATTAAAAAAACAATTCGTGGATATTGCGACGAACTTTCATGGAAATATCGACGAAAATCCCGCCCTGTTTAAAAAAGATGAAACTAGTGGAAGCATGGAAAATTTTCGTGGAATAATCCGCCCATATGTAGTAGTGCCTCCATTGGATGAAGTTACAAATATTGAAAGTGATTATATATGATAGTTTAGTGTAGTGCACATTTTAAATTGTTTTAATTTTTATATTACTTAATCTATATTAGATCACAATTAACATGATTGTTATATAGTTACAAGTAGCTCAACATAGTGAAATTCAATGCATACAACATAAAATTCATAAAAAGTAAATTCATTGTTTTTAATGATATATTGTTCTTTGCTGTTATAAAGTAAATGGAAAGTAAGAGTGGGAATGGTTTTATTTTTAAGTTCAAACCAAGTTTCTATTGTTTTCTTTTCCAGTTAAAGTGAATAGCTTAAATAGTTTCATTCTATTCTATGGTTGTCATTCAACATTGTGATCATATTCATCTTCAAATTTACACTTGGCTGGTTTAAAGAACAAATAGTTTTGCTTAAAACACTGTCAATGTTAATATATATGTTCAAATATTTGAATGGTGGTTCCTTGATGCTTATGCTTATTATTCAATTTCTCAAATGCTTGCTTATTGTTATATGCATACAGATGAGTGTTAATGTTTAAATGAACAAGTTTATATCATTATTGTTATATGCATATGGACGAGTGTTTATGTTAAAATCCAGAAGTTTTTATCAAAAAATCTCTCATTCTAAAAAACATCTACAAATTATGGAATGCATGTGGGTAATTCATCATCTATCATTTCTCTTAGTAGTGTTAGACCATTTGGATATGATATATAATTCAAGTTGTGTAGTTGTGAAAAACATTGTTATGACAAGCTTAAATACACTTTTAACATTTAACCTAAGGTCAATTTCAAACTATTTTAAATCAATGACTTTTCCACTAGGTGACTCTTGTTTAATAGTAATTTAACAAATAAATAAACTTAAATTTATCTTTATGCTTGATATTTTAAATGTGCACATGTTTACAAACTAATGGATATATTAGACATTTGCAAATAGATGTGGTGTTGAAGATGGATATATCCTCTTTTACATACCAAATAACGTATGTTTCTTCGATGTGGTAATGAAGAGGCTTCTTTCAAATATTTGATAAGGATTGCATTGCTATCATATACTACCAAGGTTATGTTACGTGTGCATTGCTCAACAAGTAAAATGTAGTGATGAGCATGGATTCATTACCAAACATATCCTCTGCATGCCAATAACTCATAGTTTGTAGCCACGATTAATAAATATTTAAAATCAATTGTCTTAAAAATTGAAAGCCCATGTTAGTAAAGATGCCAATTATTTACAGCCTTATCCATATAATAAGTTATATGCATCTTTCATAAAACCTTTAGACTTTAAAAACAATTTGTTGATATGAGAAGGTCGTGGCATCCGAGATCAATGGTTGAAAGTGATTGTTCAGAAAGCACATCCAACTTGCTAATACAATTAGATTTTCATTGTCTCTCTTAAGATGATTATCAATACTTTCCTTACCTCGTTAAAACTTGTTTCTCATCCAAAAAATGTGGTTAGTTTTCCAAATACAGACACATCAAGTTCTTCATGAAAAGGGTATTACTTATTTTATTATTAATATATCAGATGCCATAGCAGTTATCTGTGTAATTAATTAGTGCAGTTTCAAACACTAGGCATGGATTGATTTTGGATATCTCCCACTATTGCTCCCCTCGTACTACTAGAAGAGCCATGAACTTGAGGTCATGCATCTTGAGAATGTTCTGCAGATTAACATCAATCAAAATCCTTGATCTTTTTAAAACATTATAACATTAAAAATAGAAAGAAAGAAAAAATTCAAGATTGCTTGGCATGTAACTGGATCATAAACGATATCACATCAAGGAGACAAGAAATAAAAAAGTAAATAACCAATGATTTACACATAATTTTGCTTTTCATGTACCCTATTTCAGTAGGTATAATAAGATATATTCCATCAAGTCAAAGATATACAAGCAACCCATGAATGGGTGATTTAAAGTATAAGAATAGGATGAAGCTACCATACACAATAAAAATGAGTTTATCAAGAATGTACAACCAATAATGAGAGGGCAACACAAATTCTTAAATTAGGTAAGATCTTACCTCAAGAGTGTAGATTCATCTTCTCTAAGGTGTATTGTTTATGTGTGAGGTTTCTACTAATAGTATCATCGGAGTTGAAGAAGGATAAGAAGGCATGATCTTAGCATGAAGGTCTGATGATAACCGAGTGTGAGGTAAGCATGAGGGCTTCACTAACTAAGCAATACATTATCATGTCCGTTCATAAAGGGGTATTAAAAGGTGGAAAAAATCAAAGCAATATATTGAGAGGTAATAAGGGGCAAAGGGAGTTTTTTAATAATAAGCATCAATATATGTATATAAGGGAGGAGGTGGGGGGGTTGGAGTGAAGTGTGGGTATTGATAATGGGGTAAATACATCGTGGAATTATCTCATTTTATTTTTTCTACCTCTTGTGACCTCTATCATAGAAACTGATCTCTAGTATTGAAAAACTAGAAAACCCTAACATAGTCACAAAGCAGGAACACCATTGACTGATTTTCAGTTGATAAGGATTGACAATTGAGTAAAAAATTAAGAACACCATCCTTGATTTGCAACCAATGAGGAGGACTAATAATCGGGTCACAAAGGAAGAACACCATTGTCAAGATGCAATTGATGAGAAGGATTGGCAATTTTTTCCTAATAATAGTAGGTAAGTTACTGTTGATCATTTTTTTTGTCAAGGGAAAATGACCAACATTTGAGAGAAAATCTTGTGGGGAACAAGAAATACTCTCCTCTTTTTTATAGAGGTGATTCTCGTCTCTTGATATATTGGAAGATTCTTTGTATGGCTCTAGATGAATGCAATGGGTGAGTGCTAAAGAGAAAACCCCAAAATATCTTCTAACAAAGCGCTCATTTAACATATTTATTCATTAAACAAATCATCTTATTCATGGAAATAAAAGTAAATAAAATAACTAAAAGAGATTTGTACATAGTTTGTTTTCGACATATATTTTACCTTCCTTTTGAAATGATGTGAACTTAGAATTAGTTACGACTTTGCAAGATGAAATAAAAGTAAAATGGATAGGTCATCACAGAAATTTACACGATCAATTCATTACAACTCAAAAATGATTTTAATGGACAATACATTTGAAATACCATCCTTTAGGCTGAAAGTATGAAAAATCACTATTGTAATACCCCAAAATAGTTCTTTGTGGGAGAAATTAATAATAATATCCAAAATGAAATAAGATTAAGAATGTCTGAAACAAGTGGGCTGAAACAACCTTAATAAGATTTCAATGACAATTGCATAAACTTAAATAAACTACATCTACTTTTACACATAGGGATTTTTCAACTCTGTACCTGAAATGTCATAGGGAGTGTATAGAAGAATATTGAGAGAGATGAGAAAAAAGGAATATGAAGGAGAAAGTCAAGAATATTGATTCACAAATATTTTGAAATACCCAAAACTTGCTTCGAACAAAAACACCCCAATAATAAACTCTCTAATAGCCCACTGCCAACCACTTGAATCTGCCTCATTTTCTCTTTTGTAATCTCTGCTTCATCTTCTTGAAACTATTTTTCAATTAGTATTTTATGTGTCCCTTTTGGTGCAATGAATTAATCCTGTTGGTAAATATGATCTTTGATATTTATGCCATCATCTGGGACCCACCTTAGAAGTTTATAAATTTCTTTACATAAATGATTTTCCAAAAATAATTTGTTTCCAAACCCAAAAATAGTCCCAACTATACTTTAATTTTTAGGGCCCGATAATTGATATTTCATCCATTTAAACCAATTCCATTTTTTCTTCATCTCTTTACCTTTCCTATGATCTCTTGTTTTCTCAAATTGGATGTCGGGATCAAAAGTTGTGAGCTCTAGAAGATGGAGACTCAACCACCGTTTATCTGTCCTCGTGAAATCTGGGCTTTTGATTTGGAAATTTGACTTTCTTTATCCCACATACATTATGGGAGGGTTATCATGACATCTTTATAAATAAATTTTGTCTCCGTGTTATTTGTGAATGGATTAGAGAGAGCCATATAATTCTATGTATCTTGTGCACAAAGTATCTTTTGACTGCCACATCATCACCCAATCATCATGCCAAGTCACTGTCCAATCATCTTTGTCCATCCTTGTGTCACCTGGGGGGTAGGTCCACTTAGATTCCACTTTTCCACATGTAATAGGTCTTCACTACCATGTGTCATTGGGAGGTGTGTCCCAAAATAAAGAGAAGTAAACTTAGGATAGGAAACAATAAAAATGATGAAGTATGAGGTAGGATGCGGGTGACTAAGTGTAAAAGTGAGTAAAAAATAAGATAAGTCATGCGGGAGGATAGGTCAAGGGATGGGTGAAGGATGGTATCCCGCAATGATTAAAACGTGGTAAGTTAGTGTAAAACGAGTAAAAATGACTAAGTGTTGTGGAGACAAGTCATAGAGTTACGTGAAAGTATGGAAATGGAAATGGAAATGAAATATGAAATATGGAAAAGTAAAATTGAACGAAAATTGAAATATGAATATGAAGATGGAAATGAAAATGAAAATGGAAATGGTTATATGTGGAAATAGTTAAACATGGAAAGTGAGGAAAATGACTAAGTAAAATACCATGGGGAGTAGGGCATGTAATGTGAGTATGGGGTAATAAGTCAAAATTTAAAAAATGGAGGGTAAATTTTGTTGAATAGAGGAGGAAAAATTGGCGATACCTTGGGCATATGACCTGTTTTGAATTCTATAAAGTGTTGGACAACGCTAAAACATAGGGATATTCAGTGAGAATCTGGACATAAGTAGTTTCCTTCTTTTAAGTATCATTTCCTTTCCTTCTCTTTTGTTTCAAAGAGAAACTATCCCAGTTAGACTTTCATGATGAAGAAATGGAAAATTGAATCTAACTGAAAACTTGTTGGGTCTTCACGATCAACAATTGAATATTATTTAGAACTTTCCAAGTTTGAAAAAAATAAAAAATAAAATTCGGTCTCTATTTGATGGGTGAAAACAGATCAATAAATACTCAGATACATATTTTTTTATAATTCTTTAAAGGGTCAAATAAATCTTGTAAACTCTACAAAAAGAGAATTGTTTCACCTAAGATTATTTCAATGGAAGCTACTTGAGAAATGAATCAAAAGGACAATCCCCAAAAAGCTTCCACTCCTGGGATGTTTTTAAGATGCTTCTTGATTTGATGGATCTGGGGAAGAAGAAGGCCCAATGCTATAAACCTTTTTTATATTGTTTCTTTCCATTGGGAGGTTGTACAAAGAGTGGTACCTTCATCCCATAGTCCATCATTGTATGTGTATGTCCTTGCTATCATCCATTCCATATCTAACACTTCCATTGCCTATTCCTTTCTCTCCCCTATGAATTTCTTCCAATAACCAACAATTCCTTGGCACCACAACACTGAAACCTCTTGACCCCATCTTCATTGATAAAATCATCGAATAAGAAGAAGATGTAAATATGGTTAGTTAGAAAAGGCCAAATTCAAATGCAAGTGCAATAATTGAATGAGAAGCGTAGCCCTCTAGCATTCTTTCACCTCTAAAATAGAAGGTATAATTGAAAGAGAAGATAATAGAATATCAAGGCATGCACCCACCAAATCTCTACTAAGTGTTTAATCTTTCCGTGCTAGAAAAATTTGTCTTGTTTTTCCTGTGTGAAGACAACCTCTCGTAAAATTGGAAGTGTACCCCATGGGTTTACAATGCCGACGTAATCAAATCAACGTCCTAGTTGTGTGAGTAGTGTTGTGTGTTTGGATTACACCCAAGAAGATTTTCTTTAAGGATGAAGAATGGTTAACACATGGCTAGGATTATTTAGAACCCCACTTCGATTCCTTCTAACATCTGCTCCAAGGAGTGCTTTAGTTAGTGTTTTCCATCTATGATAGACATCATCCATGTGCCCTACCTTTGTTATTAACCACCCATGATTTATTACCTTTACAAACCATAAAAAATGTATATAGATTGTGGAGGGCATATATGTATGCTTGTTAATCGTCCACATGCCTTCACAATCCAGAGATTACCCACAAACATGCGGCAACCTTGAGACAATTGTGGAGCTTCCAATTTGATTCCTAAAACCACTAACAAATTCTTTGCAATGTATGTGAGTGGTTTTGAGTTTTGACTTTATATGATGGGTAAATAAATAACTTGAATCTTGCATAAGATCATATCCAAAGTTTTAATGTCCATCGTTTTTATAACTTTATGTCCTAATACATGCCTTATATATCTCATGCCTAACTTTGGTTTCAACACCCCTTATACCATCCAATTCATTAACAATAAGAACATAATCTCTTCCTTTGTTGATCTCTTTGTAGATTCCTAAACTCTTTAAGGACCCTTGTAAACATACCTATGAATGATTGCTTTTCCATTGGAATGTGATGAGCTCTCTTTGGCAAAATACCAAGAGGAAAATTTTGAGTTACAACATCTAACTCCTATGCAGGGATGATGCTCTCCTATGAGGCATCAAGAACTACATACCTATGTCTTTTGCCTTTTGGGCATGGATTCAATCTCAATCGAGGAACTGACTTATTGTTCTTCTCTGGATGTACAACTATTACAAAAACCACCAATTGTTTTTTGTAAAAAGTAGACTAATGCTCATTCATAGCAAGACACATTAGCTCATTATAAGTAGGACCATGCAAATTAATAAACTAATTTTCATTCCTTTTAATTCTTTGCAAATTAAGCATACAGTGGAAAGGAGACAACATATTCATTTCGAGATTAGACTCGTTTTCGACCAATTTTCTAACCTCCATTTCTTTTCTCATGGTTTTCTCCTACATGTCCATGTCATTAAACCCGACCTCATCACAATTGTTTTGAATATTTGAGTCCTTTCCAAAAACATATTCTTCTTTAATATTCATCACTAGTGTATCTTCTTTAATACACTACTGGGAATCCACTGCATTGATTTGTTGTTTTCCACTAAGATTGATCAATGTGTTCTCCTCATCACGAGTAAGACTCTTCACATTAAATAACAAACCTTTAGACTCATTGAATATTCTCTCTTGACTTGAAAACCCACGGTCACAAGAAAGCACATCCAATTCAATGTCATTAAGGTATCCATAATTTCAAGGACTTGGATAATTTTCAGCGACATTCCTCATTCATAATTTAAACATTCTTTTCAATATGCTTTTGAAAGTTTGCAATCATGAATGGATATCAATCAATCATAATATTTTTCTCATCATCATCAGGGTCATTATAAGTTCATCGGTATAAGATATTTATTGGATGGAACCCCTATATATGGACTAAATCTTCAATGTCCTCTACATCTTCAACAGGTTGTTCTATTTGTGCTCTGGGCATGACCTAAACCTTTTTCAACCCCACGCTAGTTTTAATGTTATCAAGGTGATGCTATGTGTATTTTGCCTCATCCTCTTCATTTCATATTTTATTGGAAAAGAAAAGAAAAGGACAAACCAACATTGCTAAACTCATTAGCACATACCAAAAATTTTGTATCCTTAATGACAGTTGTAGATCTTGATATTTTTCTTGGATTGTGGTCTATTCATGATAACTGGGGATAACAACCTTTTCATCGAAATTCTAATTCGTATCCTTTAGAGTAGGAGGTATCATTACATATTCTTGAAAATATTTAGTTACATATTCATAAATGTTCATCTGGGATATATCTTCTTTAGACTCAAAAGAGATATATTCTTCATCCTCACTATTGTAATGATTTTTCCTTTCATTTTTTTATTGCAACTATATTTTAGGAAAACCTTGGATATATAAACCTCCTATAATATGTGTTAAATATTGAATGAAAATCTACCAATGATGAAGTACGGGGCTCATTGGAAGTTGCCCCATGTTTTCTTATATAACATATGGTAACCAAAGGGGTCTTGTAGCTCCATGAAGATCAAGTTGGTTGCGATGCCATTGTGAAGTATAGTGCCTCCATTGGACGTTCAATATGGGTATTTCTGGCACCTCCAAGCAGTTAGGATTATTCTGTTGAGAAGGAGTATCGATATGGTTGCCAATATTTATGCTCATAAAAAGATCCATTTTCATTTTTCCAAGGAAATTTGACAAAGACCTAAAGCAACAACAATTGAAGAAAATAAGGATTTATCCAGGAACTTTCCTACTGGCATAGTTTGTATTGACAATCTGTAGACTATATTACCAACTAGTTAAAAGGTGTTTTAATTGCAAATCACTAGGATTGATTTTTGCTTTAAAGAAGTTCAAAATCAACAGAAGTCTACTAAGGAAAGTAAAGGAGGTATGGATGACATGCATTCATGTTAAAAGGGAGAATTACATAGTTTGAGGAGAACCTATATTTTGAAGAGGACATGGTACTCAAAACAAGCAACTGAAAGGACTTCTAGAAAAATAAATAATGACGAGCTAAGGTGTAAATAAATATGATATTCTTCCTTCATCGAATCAAAGATTCACTTCGAACACCATTTGGGACACTTCCTATAACATGATACAGATCAGAATGAGGAGGAAAGTGCACATAACATTACAATATGCACTTCCTTAGCTCATAAGGCTGCTACTACTTTATTGAGTTCAGAAGGAAATAATACCAAATCCATTTTCAATGCTTAGACATACAATATATCCAATGAGGTAAATAGAATCATTCAAGTCTAGACACAATTAAGGGAATGGAAGATTGATCATCAATATTTATGGCTATGTTTTCATCATCAAATCAACGAAGCATTCTAATTTTTGTAAAGAATTTAGCACAAGAGCATTTTGGAAAACATCTCAGTTGAAGCTATAAGTGAAAGATTTGAACTATTTCATCCTTCCAACATGTAAATGAGACTTGGAGGGGACACCATCTTATTAAAAGAGTCCACTCATAGAGAGTGCTCCATTAAAGGAAGTGTCTAAACATAAAAAAAAATTAAGTACAAAGACCACGCTTGAAGAGATCACTCAACCTAGTTGCCATCTCATCATAAAAGTATCCTTGTTTTTCTTCTCCATATCTTAAGTACATTGAAAATTTACCGTTGCAATCTATTTTGCATGGTTTGGGATTTTATAAGGGGTTAATATGACCTAAACAAATTCTGGTTACATTGAATAGCATAACTTAGTCATTGAGAAGAACCTTATATGTTTTCCAACTATCCTTTAGATAGTGATAATATCTACAACACGTTTCTCTAATATTTCCATGGTGATTAATGATTTTGCTAGTTCAATGAGTTCATGGTGCTTAATTATTAGGTGCAACACATGTCTTTTTATTGTAGTGGTTTTTTTTCCAATTATATGATATAAGTGTTTTTAACATCAATAGAAGAGCAACTTGTTCCAGATTTAGCAAAAATCAACATCGCATTTGGCATGATGTACACTTACAAGTTTAACCTGAATTACGTCATTGCTAATGAACTTTGCTAACAAACGTGCCCATTTCAATTGCACTTCTGAGTCCTGATAAGCTCATACGAGAGAGCTTCTTACGTGGGGATATATTGCAATGAATCAATTTTTGTGCTCCCATTTTTGGAATATGTTGTGTTCATTGAGAAAGGTTCATGACTTTAATAATTTGAAGTTTGTTTGGATTGGTTGGTGAGGTTAGTTTAGATCAATATAGACTGCTCTCACACAACCAAGGTTGTAGTGTGTTCATTATTCTTATTTAAAGAGACCTTTTTAGTCAATTTGTTATCTATCTATGTTGGAACGATTGTTATTATCAACCAAGTAGATGTTGTTTTTGTTCTTTCTCTTTCATTGGTATAGAGCACTTTGACGCATCTGTTGTACTTATTTATTCTGCAATTATTGAAAGATTCTAGTGCTTGTTAATAGGTTCATCACTTTATGGATTTTTTTCGATATTTCAGCCAAAATTTTATGTCTATGAAGTGTTGAAGAGACATGTTCTAAAGAACCGTGAACATTCTATGCCAATGAACCTTTCTTGTGGATCTTTGGCTGGTTTGGTGGGTCAAACCTTCACTTATCCTCTGGATGTTGTTAGGGGGCAAACACAGTTTGGAAATTTTATTTCCTTGGTAACTAGAGTCTTTGTTTACTATTATTCATAATTTTAAGTCAAAGATCTAGACTATTTAAATCTATGATACTGAAAAATTGACCTTTATGATTTGAGTGGCACTGGAGGTACACACATTATCAACTAACCAAAATGGTAATCTTCTCTTCAACTAATGGAACCCAAATTCAAAGGAACATTGGATGGTCTTGTCACCATTGTTCAAAGACAAGGTTGGAAGAAGATGTTTGCTGGACTAAGTATTATTGACGTAAAGGTAAACTTTATATATTCTTTGCATCAAAGTAATTTATTACTACATGTATTTTAAATTCAACATCAACCACACAATTGTTTTGAGTTGTTTTAACATAACAGTCTATAAAAATTTGCGATGAGCCTATTTTGTTTCACTAGCCAATGTTTCTTGACTATCTAATGTCAATTGATCCTTATAATATTATGCATATTCTATAGCATACACTATAGTAACATAAGTTTTGAAATAAAGGGATCCCCAAGCTAGAATTTGAGCTTTTTGTTGTTTATGGTGATTCCAATAGATACATGAGATTTTAGGTTTTTAGTTTCTATAGATGATCCAAGTGGACATCAATTGTCACCCACCTATTCTACTGGCTCAAATTACAGTTTCCATCTTTGTAGTTTTCTACATTTTTTTCGGGTCCCAAACTTCGAGGGCCATTTTGAGGCCATAAACGACATTTTTTTTTACTTAGACGTGCATTATTTGTACTCCTTAGCTAGACCTTTTTGACGGGGTACCGAGCGGCCCAAACAGAGATAATATGCAAAAGTTACACCCTTGAGAAGTTGACGTATCAACTACCCCCATCAGGGCCCACAAACCTTTTGGTGTTTCATCTTTCAGGGTTAGGGTTTTTGATGTTTATGGTTTTCTCATTTATGCTTTATGTTAAAAAGGCCTTTGGAGCCTCATTGTAATAAAATTCTTGTGAATGATCAGCGTAGCCAACACATATCTCTTCAGAGTAAGCTACCACCATTCTAGCTAGCTTGTGTGCTTTGTATTTTACAGTCTATTGTATTCTAGACAATCATTAATAAAATATGAGTTTTACTATTTTACTGTATTACTATGTTCCTTGCAATATCTCTATGTATCTCCTTGTTATATCTCTGTTATATTTCTACCTTCATGTCGTTCTCAAAATAATTTGGATTAGTGGTATCCGAGTGAGGTTGCTTCTTGTCGTTCTTACTGCATGTCCCCGACGAGGTCAGGGTATAGGGAGTTGGGTCTCAAGCTTGTTTCTCTTGAGGACAACCACTCTCGCCTGCCCAAGAAACCTCCTATGGTAGAAGAAAAGAGGGATGATAGAGAAAGAGATCCTATCAAACTTTTGCTTGAGGAATCCCTCATGCATCAGAGGAATGATATGATGGATAATTTCTCCTAGATACTTCGATGACTACTGATAGCAACATAGGCACCTTCAACTAGTTGTCACTTCAGAGGTGTGACACCCTTTAAGGTACAAGTTAACTTTGATATTCCTTTATTTGAAGGGCAGATAGACGCTGATGCTTTGGAAACATGGTTAAGTTTACTAGAGAGTTATTTCTCTATCCAAAATTTTTCCAACAATGAAACATTTGCACTCCTTAAGACCCTTCCCCATGTCAAAGATTGGTGGGAGACTGAAATATGTTGAGGATGAGTCTGCAATTTTTGGGTTAGGGCCCACTTGGACAACTTTCGTTAATTCTCTCAAGGAACAATATTGCCCTGTTGGAAACTATGACGACCAATACAAGATATGGACGACACTAGGTCAAGAGAGGGGCCAAATAGTGCTAGAGTTCACAAATAGCTTCCATACCTTATGCACCAAGCCAGGTATCAAATAATTTGAGTGACATATGGTTCTAAAATACTGTGGGGTTCTACACAGGTAAATCCAAACCAAAATGGAGTATTTACACATCTCATCATTGGGAGTCGCTTATCAATATGTTGTCAAAATCGAGCTGAAATTTAAGCAGCAAAACAAGTGTGAGTTTGGGTATGCAAATCCGCAACAATTGAAGTATGGTAAGGGTATACCTAACTCCCAGGGTAAAGGAAAAAGAAAGGATGTCCAGTCCAAGGACAACATTTCCAAGCCATCAACAAATAAGGGTAATGGAAATTCAGAGAAGGAAACTGGAAAGTGGTGCGAGTTCCAAAAAATACCTGGGCACAATACTGATGAATGTTTCTCCAAATAATCATTGTTGGTTGAGACGAAAGCCTCAGGGTTGGATGTTGACTCAAACTATGATTTAGAACCAGAAAAGGGAAAATGGATCATTGACAGAGAACCCAATGTCAACATATCTACCAAAAAAGTCCATCCAGAGGAACCAAGGGAGCTTGAAGAAAGGGAGCTCCTATTCCACTCACAGATGTGGGTGAAGGGGACCCCACTCTATTTCATTGTTGATAGTGGTAGCCATAAAAACCTAATATTAGCAAAGGTTTTCAAGAGGTTGAACCTGACAATGACGTCGCATTCTCAACCATACACCATCGATTGGCTCAGCCATGGATGGGACATCTGTATCAACCAACAATGTCGCCTGCACTACGACATCAAACCCTTAAAAGACGAGGTATTGTGTGATGTTTCCCCCCTCGAAGTTTGTGATGTTTTGTTAGGAAAACTATATATGTGGAAGCGTCATGCTGTTTATGAATATAGGCCCCATAGTGTCATTATTACTTTGGGAGATAAACTCGATAGGGTACTGGAGGCAATCCCAACTACTGCGGTCTATTTGATCTCCATGAAGCAATGCATAAAGGTGGTCTCTCAGACCAGTAGATTTTTCCTCTTTATGGTTTGGTGGGATGGTGAATGGAAGGTCACTGCAACTGCCAAAACCTCTACATGAGGTCTCTCTACATAGTAGCAGTAGGTGGACAAGATAGTATAAGAGCACAAATAAATATTTTCCTTGCCTACTGGCATGCTTGTGAATTGTTAGGTAAAGGACTCAATTTATTTGACACCTGGTGCTCCTGTACCTAATGCCCTGTGTATAGGTGTTTTTTTTATGGAGAATTAAGAAATTAAACGCCAGATCCAAGAGCTAATTCTTAAGGGCCACATCAGACCAAGCTCCTCACCTTGTGGGAGCCCAAATGTTCTGGTACAAAAGAAGGACAAGACATGGTGAATTTGTATTGATTACAGAGCCCTGAACAAGATTACATTCATGAATCAATACCTAATCCCCCAGATTGATGATATTCTTGATCAACTCAAGGGAGCCAAGTTTTTCAGTAAGACTGATTTGAAGCCAGGCTACCACCAGGTGTCGAATGAGCAAACTAATCTATGGAAGACAACATTCAAGTCTAAAGAAGGTCTCTTCGAGTGGATGAGTAGGGTGTGCATGTAGATCCAACCAAGATCTAATTCATTCATGATTGGTCAGCCCTAAAGACAATGACCAAGCTATGCAACTTCTTGGGTCTCGCCAACTCTTACTACCAATTTGTGTTTGGGTTCTCGCATATCACTTGGGCCATAAGCCAGGTGATCAAGGGTAGAGTAAAAGTGAATTTTGTGTGGGCTGCATCCCAATAGAAAGAATTCGAGGATTTGAAATTCTGCCTATACTTAGCACCAATCCTTATTCTGCTAGACCTACAAAAACCATTTGAGATTGAGACAGATGCTTCGGATTATGCTATTGGTGCATTCCTCACTCAACATGGGCATATGATAGCCTATAACAATGAAACACTTTATGATTTTGTTTGCATATACCCCACCTATGAAAAAGAGATGTAATCCATTATGCATACATGTTGACAGTGGAAGCATCACATTCTAGGGAAGGAAATGACCATCCACACTGATCACAAGTCTCTGCAATTCATGCAGACATAAGGAAATTTACATAATGAATTCCATTAGAAGTGGTCCACATACTTGCACCAATTCCACTTGAACATCAAGTATAAGAAGGGAAACACCAACCATGTCACATATTTCCTCAGTCAACCCCCAGTTGTGGTGCTAATCACAGTTCTTAACTCTTGTGGGCATGAGATGTCCGAGTGGCCACAAGTACACAATACTGATTCTGAATTTATTGATGCCTATCTGAAATTGAGTGCAGGCAAAATAGTTCCAAACTTTCATCTCTAGGATGGATTGTTGTGCCATATGATCCATATATTTGTTCCTTCAAGTGAGCATTCAAAGATGATTTGGGAAGGTCATTACAACCGATAAACATGACATTTTGGTGTAGATAAACAATGGTAGTATTGCAAAATTTTTTTTATTGGTTGAATCTTCGACAAGATGTCCGCAAGTACATCATATCCTGCACTGCCTACGCCATTTCCAAGATCGTTTTCAAGAAACATGGGCTATACACCCCTCTTCCTACTCCATATAGGAATTGGGAGTCCATCTTCATGGATTACATGTCCGGTCTGCCTTCAACCAAGCATGGGAATGACTTTTTCTTCATGGTCATTAATCGATTCTCTAAGATGGCAGTTTTGGCACCTTGCAAGAAGAGCATCACAGATGAGGCCACTACCAATATCTTCTTTGAACATGTTTGGGTTCATTTTGGGATCCCATGAACCATTATTTCAGATTGAGACAGTAGGTTCCTGATCACTTTTTGGTCTAGCCTATGGTCGATGATGGACATCAAGGTGACCAAATAGACTGCCTTCCACCCATAGTTTGATGAACAAATAGAGGTAGTCAACAAGATGATTTTCCATATCTTGAGGATGTACAATTCCAAACATCCACACATATGGGATGAAATCCCTCCTTATGTTCAACATAGCTACAACAAAACCCTCCAAAACGCTATTGGCCACAACCCTTTTTAGGTGTGTTTGGGATTCCAACCATTGGCCCCCATTGACGTAGCTCTGCCAATTGCAACTGCAAATGAAGAGTCATCTCCTGCTCAAACTAAGGCTTATCAACCAACCAAATTTGTTGAGCGAATCCATCACATCCAACAATAAGTTCATGATATTTTTCATAAAGCCAATGCCAAGTACAAGTAACACCACAATCAACATCGGGTACCCCACAAATTTCAGGTGGGAGATAAGGTATGGTTGCATTTGTGGAAAGAGTGCCTCACATGACCCCATTAGAAGCTACAATGACCATGATATGAGCTTTATACCATCACCAAGGTCATGGGTGAGAATTATTTTGAAATAAGTATTCCTCCTTTCCTTGGCTTACACCTGGTAATTAATGTGGAACTACTTCAACCATATTTTCCACCTCTCCTGGACACTTTGGACGCGATCGAGCACTTGGCCCCTACAAAACTCAATCAAAACTACATTGAACAAGAGACAATTGATTGGATAATGAACACCAAGATGAAGGGCACCCACCAACATGTTAGAAAAACAGGATCGCGAAGCAATAAAATAAAACAAATGCGGAAATAAAACACAAAATATACACAACACAATAGAGACACAGATATACGTGGTTCACCCAGTTTGGGCTACATCCACTAGAGAAATTGCTAGGTCCTTCCTTTATTATTATCCACCAAATGAAGGGATACAACCTACAACAAACCCGCTGTAACTTCCTCTTCTTTATCTCACAATATCCTATCTCATAATACAATATTCACCATAATCACTAGCCACAATACATTTCCCTCATAAAACAGGGTTGCCTTCTAGGGAAAAAAACCCTAACATAATTTCTACCATTAGATTTGCGACCTTATAATGAACGGTCTAGATTTACAATGAAATTACAATATACATTTACAAGACAATTTTTCTTTCGGGGGTCCGCTTTCCCTTGGGCCCTGCAGAGGGGGTAACCCCCTCTGCACTCCCCCACATGGAAGAGTGTACATGATTCTGGGTGTAAAGTATTCATGGGGTATAAACATGGCTAAAAGAAAATACCTCTGAATCAGGAAGACGATCAGGCTCCACAACCAACAATCTCCCACTTGGAGACTAATCTCAACAACTCCACTGCTATTGTATATGTTGGAATATGAACCTTCTTGGACTTGGAAAATTTCTCATCTTCATCTTCATTCTTGAAGACCAACTGAAACTGAGAAGGAACTGATTGTCTCCCTGGTTACTCCCTTTGTTAACATGTCTACAGGATTCTAGATAGTGTGTATCTTTTCCAACTTCAAATGTCCATCTTCCAAGACAGATCATATGAATTGGTACCTCAACTATATATGCTTAGTCTTTGAATGGAAGACTGATTTCTTTGCAAGATGAATGGTACTTTCACTGTCATAGTACAACCTGCTATTCTCCTGCTTCTTTCCCAATTCCTCCATAAAACTATGTAACCAAATCATTTCTTTACTAGCCTCTATAGAAGCAACATACTCTGCCTTTGTTGTTAAAAGTGCAACAAGATTTTACAGTTTTAAAATCCAACTTATTGTTGTTCCACCTATAGTAAAAACATACCCTGTGGTACTCCTCCTTCTATCTTTATCAACTGCCATATCTGAATCAACATATCCCTGTAGAACAATGTCTGAACCTCCAAAACATAATGCATGATTGGAAGTACCTCTCAAATATCTAAGAATCCACTTTACTGCCTCCCAATGTTCTTTACCTGGATTGTTCATATACCTGCTCATAACTCCCACTGCATGTGCAATATCTGGTCTTGTGCAAACCATCGCATACATCAAGCTGGCAACTGCTAATGAATAAGAGACCTTGGACATGTATTCTATCTCCTCTTGTGTCTTGGGACACATTTCTTTAGTTAATTTGAAATGGTTGGCCAAAGGTGTACTAACTGGTTTTGCATTCTGCATTCTGAACATCTCCAACACCTTCTCTATGTACTCACCTTGAGACAATGTCAATTTGCGACTTTTCCTGTCTCTTGTTATTCTCATACCAAGGATTTTCTTTGCAACATCCAAATCCTTCATCGCAAATGAATTAGCTAATTTCTTCTTGAGCACATTTATATCTTGCATATTAGACCTTGCAACAAGAATGTCATCTACATACAATAGCAAGATAATATAGCTTCCATTTTCTATCTTTTTAAAATAATCAGAATGACATCTACTATAACCCTGTTCTGTCATAAACCTGTCAAACTTCAAATACACTGCCTTGGAGCTTGCTTTAGGCCGTACAAGCTCTTCTTCAACCTGCATACCAAATTATCCTTCCCTTTGACCTCATAGCCCTATGGCTGTTGCATATAAATCTCTTCCTCCAAATCCCCATGGAGAATTTTTTTTTTTACATCTAACTGTTCAAGATGCAAATCTTCTACTGCCACGAGACTCAAAATAGTCCTAATTGAAGTCATTTTAACAACAGGAGAAAATATTTCATCAAAATATATACCTTTCTTTTATACAAACCTCTTTACAACAAGTCTAGCCTTGTACCACTTTTCTCCTCCATCTTCTTCCTTCAACTTGTAAACCCATTTATTATGTAATGCTCTTTTTCCTGAAGGCAACTGAACCAAGTCCCAAGTCTGGTTATCTACGAAGGAATCCATTTCCTCCTTCATGCCTTGCTCCCACTTCCTTTTGGTGTCTACCTACATTGCCTCTTCATAACATTTTGGTTCACCAGAATCAGTCAAAAATAAATAATACAATGAAGGAGAGTATCGTTTAAGGGGTATACTTAACCTCATAGATATTCTAACCACACTTGCAGGAGTTTGAGGTACCTATTGCTCATGTTGTTGTACATTTTGATTTTCTGGTTCCTTTGGAATTCCTTTTTTAGTGATCTCATCAAGCACTGTGTATTCTGGTTTTTCTTTTTCTTGTTTCTTTCCCTGCAACTGATCTTTGTACATGACCTTCTCATTGAATATGACATCTCTACTCCTAATAATTTTGTTATTTTCATAATCCTTAATCTATAATCCTTAATCCTTAATCCTTTAGAGTAGTTATATTGTAATACCCCAGGTTAATCTCCAGTGTAATTGTACATATGTTTTATAGCTGGTGAGCCAGGATATTATAGGCTAGAGTGTTAGAAAAACATGATCATGGAGCAATAAATTAAAACAAATGCAGAAATAAAACACAGAAGATACACAATACAATAGAGACACAGATACACGTGGTTCACCTAGTGTGGGCTGCTTCTACTAGAGAAATTTCTAGGTCCTTCCTTTATTATTATCTAGCAAATGAGGGGATACAACCTACATCAAACCCACTATAACTTCCTCTTTTCTCTCTCACAGTCTCCTATCTCAGAATACAATATTCACCATAATCACTAGCCACAATACATTTCCCTCATAAAAGAGAGTTTCCTTATAGGGTAGAAAAACCCAACATAATTTCTACCATTAGATCTACGACCTTATAATGAATGGTCCAAATTTACAATGAAATTACAATATACATTTACAAGGCAATTTTTCCTTCAGGGGCTTCGCCCTCGAACCCCCGCCGGGAGCCTGCTTGCCCCCAAACCTCGCAGAGGGGGTAACCCCCCTCTGCACTCCCCCACGTGGAAGAGTGTACATTCTTCTGGGTGTAAAGTATTCATGGGGTATAAACACGACTGAAAGCAAAGACCTCTGAATAAGGAAGATGATTAGGCTCCAAAACCAACAATCTTCCACTTGGAGACTGATCTCAACAACTTCACCGTTGTTGTATATGTTGGACTATGAACCTTCTTAGATCTAAAAAATTTCTCATCTTCATCTTCATTCTTGAATACCAACTGAAACTGAGCAGGAGCTCAGTTTCTCCCTGATTACTCCCTTTGTTAACATGTTTGCAGGATTCTGAATAGTGTGTATCTTTTCCAACTTCAAATGTCCATATTCCAAGACGGATCATATGAAATGGTACCTCAACTGTATATTCTTAGTCTTTGAATGGAAGGTTGAATTCTTTGCAAGATGAATGGTACTCTCACTATCACAGTACAACTTTCTATTCTCCTGCTTCTTTCCCAATTCCTCCATAAACCTCTGTAACCAAATCATTTCTTTACTAGCCTCTGTAGCAGCAACATACTCTACCTCTGTTGTTGAAAGTGCAACAACCTTTTGCAGTTTTGAAATCCAACTTACTGTTGTTCCACCCATAGTAAAAACATACCCTGTGGTACTCATCTTGCTATCTTTATCACTTGCCATATCTGAATCAACATATCCTTGTAGAGCAATGTCTGAACCTCCAAAACATAATGCATGATTAGAAGTACCTCTCAAATATCTGAGAATCCACTTTACTTCTTCCCAATGTTATTTACCTAGATTGTTCATATACCTTCTCACAAATCCCACTGCCTGTGCAATATTTGGTCTTGTGCAAACCATCACATACATCAAGCTGCCAAATGTTGATGAATAAGGGACCCTGGACATGTATTATATCTCCTTCTGTGTCTTGGGACACATTTCTTTAGTTAATTTGAAATGGCTGGTCAAAGGTGTACTAACTGGTTTTGCATTCTTCATTCTTAACCTCTCCAACACCTTCTCTATGTACTCACCCTGAGACAATGTCAATTTGCGACTTTTCCTGTCTCTTGTTATTCTCATACCAAGGATTTTCTTTGTAGCACCCAAATTCGTCATTGCAAATGAATTAGCTAATTTCTTCTTGAGCACATTTATATCCTGCATATTAGACCCTGCAACAAGCACGTCATCTACATACAATAGCAATATAATATAACTTCCATTTTCTATCTTTTTAAAATAAACACAGTGATCATAATGACATCTACTATAACCCTGCTCTGTCATAAACCTGACAAACTTCAAATACCACTGCCTTGGAGATTTCTTTAGGCCATACAAGCTCTTCTTCAACCTGCATACCAAATTCTCCTTCCCATTGACCTCATACCCTGTGGCTGCTACATATAAATCTCTTCCTTCAAATCCCCATGGAGAAACACTATTTTTACATCTAACTATTCAAGATGCAAATCTTCTACTGCCACGAGACTCAAAATAGTTCTAATTGAAGTCATTTTAACAACAAGAGAAAATATTTCATCAAAATCTATACCTTTCTTTTGTGAAAACCCCTTTACAACAAGTCTAGCCTTGTACCGCTTTTCTCCTCCATCTTCTTCCTTCAACTTGTAAACCCATTTATTTTGCAATTCTCTTTTTCTTGTAGGAAACTGAACCAAGTTCCAAGTCTGGTTATTTACCAAGGAATCCATTTCATCCTTCATGCCTTGCTCCCACTTCTTTTTGGTGTCTACCTGCATTGCCTCTTCATAACATTTTGGTTCACCGGAATCAGTCAACAATAAATAATACAATGAAGGAGAGTATTGTTCATGGGGTATACTTAACCCAATAGATATTCTAACCACACTTGCAGGAGTTTGAGTTACATGTTTCTCTTGTTGTTGTATATTGTTGTATATTTTGATTTTTTGGTTCCTCTAGAATTTCTTTTTCAGTGATCTCATCAAGCACTGTGTATTCTGGTTTTTCTTTTTCCTGTTTCTTTCCCTGCAACTGATCTTTGTACATGACCTTCTCATTGAATATGACATCTCTACTCCTAATGATTTTGTTATTTTCATAATCCTTAATATGTAATCCTTAATCCTTAATCCTTTGGATTAGTTATAATGTAATACCCTAGGTTAATCCCCACTGTAATTGTACATATGTTTTATAGGTTGCTGAGCTAGGATATTATAGGCCAGAGTGTTAGAAAAGCAGGATCGTGGAGCAATAAAATAAAACAAATGTAGAAATAAAACACATAAGATACATAATACAATAAAGACACAAATATATGTGGTTCACCCAATGTGGGCTACGTCCACCGGAGAAATTTCCAAGTCCTTCCTTTATTATTATACAACGAATGAAGGGATACAACCTACAACAAACCTGCTGTAACTTTCTCTTCTTTCTCTCACAGTCTCCTATCTCAGAATACAATATTCACCATAATCACTAGCCGCGATACATTTCCCTCATAAAAGAGGGTTGCCTTCTAGGGAAAAAAACCCTAACATAATTTCTACCGTTAGATCTGTTACCTTATAATGAACGGTCCAAATTTACAATGAAATTACAATATAGATTTACAAGGCAATTTTTCCTTCAGGGGCTTCCCCCCCGAACCCCTGCTTGCCCTTGAACCCCCTAGCTGGGGAATGAGGCCCTTGGAACTCGCAGAGGGGGTGACCCCCCTCTACACTCCCTCACGTGAAAGAGTGTACATTCATCTGGCTGCAAAGTCTTCATGGGGTATATACACGGATGGAAGTAAAGACCTCTGAATCAGGAAGATGATCAGGCTCCACAAACAACAAAGGGTACCCACCGACATAACATCCAACACTATCAGGTTGTCAAAGCAAGACAATTTCTTTAGCAAGGCAAGCGACTAACCATGAGTCAGATTCAACAGAAGTTTGCCCATCTGATGGAGGAACTTGATGCAATGGAGACCATTGCTTCCTAAGGGGGGAGGACTGATCCAGGTGGAAAACGATGGCCGCCCACCTATTCCACTGTCTCAATTTATAGTTTCCATCTTGGTAATTCTTCTACAGTTTTTTTGGGCCCCAAACTTCTGTGGCCGTTTTGAGGCCCTAAATGACATTTTTTTGATTTGGAAACGCCCACTACACTAGTGTTGGGATGTATTGGACCATTTAGAATGTGTACTCCTCATCTAGACCTTTTTGATAGGGTACTGAATGCTCCAAACAAAGATCATATGAAAAATTTATTCCCTCAGGATGTTGACATATCAACTACCCCCATCGGGGTCCACATACCTTTTGATGTTTCATCTTCCGGGGTTATGGTTTTGGATCTTTAGGGTTTTCTCATTTATGATTTATGTTAAAAATATCTTTGATACCTCATTGTAATCAACTTCTTGCAAATGAGCATAGCCGACACATCTCTCTTTAGAGATAACCTACCACCATTCTAACTAGCTTGTGTGCTTTGCATTTTATAGTCTTTTGTATTCCAGGCAATCATTAATAGAATCTGGATTTTACTATTTTACTGTATTACTATGTTCCTTGCAATATCTATGTGTATCTTCTTGTTATATCTGTAGATTTTAACCTTGTACAATATTTTACTGCAAACATATTTTTAATAAAAGAACATAAAAGATACAATGGAAAATACACACATTACACAAAGATTTTTCCCCTGGAAACCCAAACCGGGAAAACCAAGATATTCTATATTCATTTACACGATACATTGTTTACAATACAATATACATATAGGATACAACAACATCCAAAACCCTAATCCAATGACCTGGATTAGTCAAMAACCCTAATTCCTTAATCGTAAATAGAAAACCATCAACGAAAAACCATGTGCCAAAAAATCGCCCAAAATGGACACAAAAATCGAGGACCAAACAAAAATGGACATGAAAACTGAGGATTTTTTTGGGGGACGCTGCCCCCGAACCCATGCAGATGGGGGAAGAGCCCCCCTGCRTTCCCGACGTAATGTAAACACTACATCTATTCGTTCAAAGAATATAACACACATCCAACATTCTCCCACTTGTTGTTTTCTTTGCATACAGGGAGTTATAGGGTTACATAGTCAACCATCCAAGGAAACAATGCCCATAGATCCTCTATACCAAGAGAACTTCTTAGTTCTCACAAATTTTGTTAATGAATCTGTAACATTGTTCAAAGTATCCACCTTCATCAACACCACCTTCTTTTTTTCAACCATGTATCTTACAAAGTGATATTGAACATCAATATGCTTTGTCTTTGAATGATAAGTTGGGTTCTTCGCCAGAAAAATTGTGCTCTGACTGTCACACTCTATCCTTACAACTTGTTGTACCAACCCAATACCTGAACACAATCTTTGTAACCATATTTCTTCCTTTCTTGCATGAGTGTCTGCCATGTAGTCAACTTCTGTAGTTGAAAGTGCCACTATAGATTGTCGTTTGCTCATCCAACTGATTGCTCCTCCAAACAGGTTAAACACATACCCACTTGTAGATATTCTCAATTCCACATCTCCAGCCCAGTTTGCATGCACAAATCCATGTATGTCCAATACTCTATCCAAACATGGTCTTCCTTGGTAGCATAATCCATAACTAGTAGTGCCACACAAATACTTGAAAACTCTCTTTACTATTTTCCAATGCTCCTTCCCTGTTTTTGATATATACCTGCTCAAAACACCCACTGCATGTGTAATTTCTGGCCTAGTACAGACCATTTCATACATCAAACTGCCAATCACACTCACATATGGAACACGATACATGTCCTCCTCCTCTTCCTGTGTCTTGGGACACTGATCCGTAGATAACTTTACACCTACAGGAATAGGGACCCTAACCGGTTTACATTCTTGCATATTAAACCT
>JASDQU010108854.1:57560-75011 GCA_032191745.1 Picea mariana
TAATTTCTGGCCTAGTACAGACCATTTCATACATCAAACTGCCAATCACACTCACATATGGAACACGATACATGTCCTCCTCCTCTTCCTGTGTCTTGGGACACTGATCCGTAGATAACTTTACACCTACAGGAATAGGGACCCTAACCGGTTTACATTCTTGCATATTAAACCTTTGCAATATTGTCTCCACATATTTTCTTTGATTTAACCATAGTTTCTTGTTTTTCTGATCTCTTTTAATTTCCATGCCCAAAATGAAATTTGCAGCACCAATATCCTTCATGTCAAATTTAGAGGACAACTGAGTTTTCACATCTTGGATAATCTCCTTGTTGTTTCCTATCAACAACATGTCATCCACATATAAGAACAAATAAATCAAATGATCACTAATTAATTTAAAATACCCACAGTGATCCTCTTTTCTTATTGTGAAGCGAAGTCCCAACATATAAGTATCAAATTTTTGATACCACATCCTTGGTGATTGTTTTAAACCATACATGGACTTTTTCAACTTGCATACCAACTCCTTCTTTCCCTTCACAACAAATCCTTCTATCTTCTTCTTGTAGATTTCTTATTCCAGATCCCCATGTAGGAATGATGTCTTCACATCCATTTGTTCTACTTCAAAATCAAATGCATCAACAATAGATAACATAAATCTAATAGAAGTTAACTTGGCAATAGGAGAAAAAATCTCACCAAAATCAATTCCCTTAACCTGGGAATAACCCTTTGCTACTAACCAAGAGTTGTATTTCTCCACTTTTCCTTCCGCATTCAACTTCTTTTTAAATACCCATTTGTTTCCAATGGGATTTCTTCCAGTCGAAAACTCAAATATATCCCAAGCCTCATTCTTATCTAGGGCTTCCATTTCTTGAACCATGGCCTTTTCCCATAGTTTTCCATCCTCTGAATCCATTGTCTCCCTAACAGTTCTAGGATCATAATTAGTAATAGACAAAGCAAAATTTGAACAGAAATTGTGTGGAGTATACCTTTCTGATATCCTTTTTTCCTGCATCGATCTTCTCAATACTAGAGTATGAGGATCTTCTTCTTCGGATTCATGTTCTTCTGTAAAGTCCGATTCATCATCCTTTGGCTCAAACTCTATTTTATTTGGTTCTTCCTTACATGGTAGGACTTCCTGTTTGAAAACATCCTTCATTTCTCTAAATACCACATCTCGTCTATACACAACCTTCTTAGTTTCTGGGTTCCAAATTTTATAACCTTTGAGACCATCTTTATACCCAATAAAGATACACGTTTTAGCCTTCTTATCTTGCTTACTCATATTTTCCTTTGGAACATGAACATGGGCCTCACAACCAAATACCTTGAGATGTGTGAGAGAGGGTTTCTTACCAATCCATACCTCATGTGGAGTCTTGTCATCTAGTGTTGATGAGGGTGATTGATTGACTAGGTAACATGCAATACCCACTGCCTCTGCCCAAAATTATTGCCCAAACCTGATACCACTAAGCATGCCCCTTGCTTTTTCCATCAGCCTCATGTTCATCCTTTCTGCAAATCCATTTTGTTGAGGTGTATATGGAGTAGTATTATTCCTTTCTATACCACACTTCTTACAAAATTCTTCAAATTCATTCCCACAAAACTCTCCACCATTATCTGTCCTCAACACCTTAATTATTTTCTTTGTTTGATTCTCAATAAGAGCCTTAAAATCTTTAAACTTGTTAAAGACTTCAGATCTCTTCCTGAGGAAATATATCCAAGTATTCCTCAAGAAGTAATCTATAAAAGATAAATAGTTCATAGATTTTCCCAATGATGGAACCGACACAGGTCTAAACACATCACTGTGCACTAGCTGTAAAATTCCTTCTTCCCTCATTGCACCAGAGGGGAATTTTACCCAATTCTACTTCGCATATACACAATTCTCATAGAAATCAAAATCCAGAGAGGAGTTAGATATACCTTMAAACATACCTTTACTGTGTGGTAGTCGAAATCCCTTCTCTCAGATATGCCCCGGTCTTTGATGCCATAACATAACCTTTTCTCTAGAGACTGTACGAGTTTTTTCTTCTTCAACTCCAATATCAGGAACAATGGAACCATTACACACATTACTAATAGTGCTTCCTTGCATCTTATACAGAGTTCCAATCCGAACTCCCTTCAACAACACCATTTCTCCTTGAACCATCCTACAAGTTTCCTTTTCAAATACTATTTTTACCCCTGCATCGTCCATTTTGCTTATAGAAATCAAATTTCTAGCCAATCCTGGGATGTGCAGAACACCAGGAAGTGTTCTAATCTTTCCATCTATGAGCCTCAACTTGACTTTTCCTCATTCTATGATTCTGGTTTTCGAGTCATCACCTAGGAAATGTCACTTCCGTCATACCTTTCATATTCATAGAACCACTCCTTATGGGGAGTCATATGAAAAGATGCACCTGAGTCAAGCAACCATGCCTCATGATCTACATGTGTGCTTGAAGAATCCAAGTACTCATCTCCTCCTCCTTCATTGGAGGTATTTTATTTTGTAGAGGGAGCACCTTCACATCCCTTCACTTTCTCAACGCTTTTGGATCTACATTGCTTCTTGAAGTGTCCTTATTTTCCACATCTCTAGCATACCTTTACAAACTTTCCGGGAGATTTAGATATACTCTTAGATGTAGATCTCCCACTTGAGGACTTAGATCTATTTCTTTTTTGAGAGCATCCTCTTGCAAATAATTCATCTGTGTTTTTTCCTTCCATGTTCTTTTGTCTCATCTCTTCTGACAACAAGGATGATACCACATCATCAAAACTCAAGGTAGTTGTATTACTATCTATGGCCACAACCAGACTACCCCATGAGTCTGGTAAAGAGCACAATAAACTAATACACTTATCTTCATTTGAAATTTGAATCTCAACATATAACAATTGACTTGCCACGGTGTTGAAGGCGTTCAAATGCTCTGTCACAAAGTCTCCATCTCTCATCCTCAGGTTATACAACTTCTTTCACAGGAATAGTTTATTTACTAGGGACTTAGAATGATACAAGTTCCCCAACTTATTCCATAATTCCTTGGTTGTAGCTTCCCTAACATATTCAGTAAGACTGAATTTGAGAGACACAATCGTATTGTGCTCTTCGCCTTCCGATCCAAATTTTTCCAGTCATCTACTGAAGTTCCTGTAGGTGCAGTACCTGGATCCACCGCGATCCACTTATCTTTGTCTACCAACAGATCTTCCATATTGAGCTTTTAGTGATCAAAACTTTGCCCATTAAATGTCTCGATCTCTATTTTCGAACTGCTTGCCATTTCTTTTCACTTGCAGAATCAATACCACAGATATCCCACAGTAACAAGTTTTATCACAGTCCTGAGCCAAAACCCTGACCACAAAGGCATCCCCCTGAAGCCAATAATTGCTCTGATAGCAAAAGCATATTTTAACCTTGTAAAATATTTTACTACAAATAAGTTTTTAATAAAAGAATAGAAAAGATAAAATGGCAAATCCACACATTACATAGAGATTTTTCCCCTGGAAACCCAAACCGGGAAAACCAACATATTTTATATTCATTCACACCATACATTTTTTACAATACAATATACATATAGGAGCTAATGGCATCCAAACCCTAATCCAATGACCAAGATTAGTCAACAACCCTAATTCCTTAACTAGAAATATAAAACCATCGACAAAAAACCATGTGCTGAAAAATTGCCCAAAAATGGACACGAAAACCGAGGACTGCCCAAAAATTGATACAAAAACCGAGGATTTTTTTTACGGGGGTGTTGCCTCCGAACCCCTACAACCCCCTTTTGTGCGCTTGATGCAACGTAACTACAACTAGTCATGCCAAGATTATAACACATATCCAACAATATCTATGTTATATTTCTGCCTTCATGTCATTCTCAAAATAATCCAGATCAATAGAAGGGAAATAAATAGTTTAGCATAATTGACATTTGATTAGTAATAATTTCCATTCCATTCCCGATAGGTTGTACCTTCAGTGGCAATTGGATTTACTACATATGATGAAATGAAATCTCTGCTTGGAGTTCCATCTCGAAAAAGAGCACATAGTGGGAAAAATGGATGAAAGAGACAATGCCAGTTATGGTTACACTTTGTTGCCTCGAAAGGTTTATGCATATGTGATGGCTTATTTGATTTCATCCAAGATCAATAAATTGGGTTTGGGAATTCTGGAGGAGCTCTTATTCAAGATCGAGAAACTGGGTCTGGGGATTCTGAAGGAGCTCTTATTCAAGATCGAGAAATTAGGTTTGGGGATTAAGGAGGACCGTGTGATGAAAACTATAATTAAGGATCCAATTGAAGCAACTTGTGACCATTGAATGTTGCCCCTTTTTACTTGACATGGCTTAATTTATTCACTTCTCACATAATTTTGATTATTATTCACTTGCAAGCAACTGATTTTTTCATTTGTAACCTTCCAAATGCCTTTAAAGATTATTTCTATACAATTCAAAAAGGGTTGAAGCCCAAATGTTTATTATTATTTGAAATAGGTGGGCCTTTGCATAATGCCTCTAAATTGTTTTCCTTGTTAGACTTGCTATTATGATTGTAATTGATGAGCTCCAAAATTGATGAATCTCTAGAAATTTAATTTGTGGAAAATTTGGTAAATCTCTCTAATTCAATTCATAAAGTGATTTTGTCTCTCACAGACTACCTCTCTACTATAAGATTTAAAGGCATGTTCAAAGCTTTTATTTTCTTTTTTACCCATTTGTCTGTTGCATGTAGTAAACGATTTACATTTTAAACTTTTTAAAATTAAATTTTAACCTTTCTGCCCCTATGTTCTCTTACTTAGAGTATTCCATTTAGCCTTTAATTCCTTCTAAACCCTAAACTAGGCTTCCCTAATTCATTTTCTTCATCGTTGGGCATGAATGTTGGCATTTCCTGTCGGCTAGGACATGGTTGTTCTATCATATTCCAACACCCATTGCTGAAAGGTACAAGGATTTGATATTGAGAAGATCCTTCTTCTGCAGTGATTGGTGTTTCCTTAACTGACAACTCCTTAAGAAAGGGTTTGATGTAGGAGCATCTCTCCACGACAGCCAGCCAACCAGCCAGTCACGTCAGCGAATTCGAATCGCGTGATGAAGAGAGGCTCATTCCTCGTTTGAAATTTGAATTTAATGTACTTTAATGTTTAAGTTGTTGAGCTGGGAAGCCGTGCCTTTGTGCAGGCGTAGAGTAGATAGGCCTTTAATGTTTGTAAGGTTGAGATCTAGATCTGGATAACGAACTAGACAACCCATTCAATGTAATTGAATAGGGTAGGTAGATTGGAGGGAAGAGCTCGAAGAGCCCCTCAGCTAAAAAAAGGGATTTTAGTATCTCATTTTAAAAAGAGGAGGCAGAGAGAGAGCATAGTAGAATTAGAGTCTGGGAGTAGAAAGCAGAAAAGAAGGAGCCGAGACCTTGTTACAGGCCATGCTCAGGAACACCTTGTAAATACAGGCGTTTTCCATATTTAATACAAATAGCAGTTTTTCCTGCATGACTATGTGTTAAATGAATGTCTGTGAGTGTTCTCTATGTGTTGTGAACGTATGTTGTGGATGTAGTTTTGCATTTGCAGGAATTGGTTGGATTTCAGGCTTGAGAGGTCTTTGAGGCTTCATACCAAGAGGGTGTGTTAGAATGTTGCGGGTTCTGATAGCCGTGCAAGAGGTTGCACTTCTGAATTTTGCAGGTTCAGACAAAGACGTGCTGCGGGCACAGAACTTGGAATCAACAACTCAGGAGAAAGACCTCAGGGTTGCTGAATACCTTAGAGGCTAGGCTTTTGGAGAAAAAAATAGTTGCAGACAAAATCTCTGAGGAGTTCTGTGAAGCTCTGCCAGGTGGGCATTGAGCATATGCACAGTGGTGCAATGAGAAGAACTCTACTGTGAGTTCAAGGAGAACCAGAATCACTGAGGATTCTGAGAGCTCTGCCAGGTGGGCATTGAGCAGGTGCATAGGTGCACAGAAGACAGGACTGCTGGATGTTCTGTGACAAGACACTCTTCCAGGTGGGCATTGAGACATTGTGTAGACAGGCACAGAAGAGAAGAGAACTCTTTGAGTTCTGTATTCAGGAGTTGAAGAATCCTTCAAGGATTCGAAGAGAAGGATAAGATTAGGTGGGTCAGCGTTTTTATACGCGCGACGAAGTTCAAAGAGGAGGCACAGTAGTCATCCGTTCGAACTGAAGATGAATCTGGACCGTTGAAAGATCATCACGTCTAGAAGGCAACACAGGTGAAGCGCACAGGAGAAATGGTCTGAGTCGCCAGATCTTGAGGGTAGAACCCGACAGTCATTAGATCTGTAAGGAGCTGCGAGGGAGTTAAGGCCTCACACGACAGAACGAAAGCGAAAGTTCCGAGGGGGTTCGTATCGGGAATTTGGCTATCGGGAGTTCGGGGATCCGGAGGCGGAAGTCCGGGAGCTTGACATTAGAAACCCCGAAAATATGAGATTTGATCTAAGCCGTCCGGTTGTGGAAGGACGCGTGTCACATGATCATCCATTTGGGAGATCCGGGCACTGGAAATCGTGAAGAGGTGGAAAGTTCCGTTGTGGGCCTAGTTGACGTCACATCGAAGAATCGGGATATCGGGATTCAGGAGATTGGAGATCCCGTGGACACGAGGTCCATGCATTTCGGCATTCAAAAGCCCGAAATCGCGAAAGGAAGGGAAGGTCAGGACCACAGTCATTTTGAGATTTCGTGTGTCGGCATATCGGGAATCGGGAGGTTGAGAGGTCTGACCCTCGAAGAAGTAAAATCCCGAAAGAGATAAGGCTGCGGTCTTATGAGTACAGGCCATTTGGACTGAAACATAGCCAGACAGGGGGCTAAAGTAAAAGGGCACTGAATCCGCAAGTCGAAGATCGGGGATTCAAGAGGACAAAGAACTCTTGACATCGGCAAACAGAGAATCTCGAAACCCAAAATTTCAAATCGGGGAAATTTCACGGTTGAGCATAGAAGACCGTGAGGAGAGATAAGGACCTGTGGATCGATTTTAACCAAGATTCCAGTGAGAATCAGATGAGCTTCTTCAGCTCATGAACTGATTGAACAATCTTGTGAGCGAAGCGCGTGCAGGGCGTGCCTTTGCGTCAGTTTGGTATCAGAGCTTGATTCTTGCTTGTATATTTCAGGCAAGGGAAGCAGAGATAGAAGAGTACTCTGATACACACGTAAGTTTGGTATCAGAGCGGGACTTCACTGTATGTTTCAGGTGAAGTGAGAAGACAAAGGAAGACAGAGCACTGAAGACTCTGTGGTGATTGTTTGCGGGCAAGCAATAATCGAGAAGAAAGTCAGGGAGGACTGAAGAAAGAGGCTGAAGCACTCAAGTTTGCAGGAGTGAGCAGCAGATTTGCCAGGAGAGCAGACAAGGACAACAACATGGCTACTGAAGGCCATAGGTTTGCTGGAAGGAAAATCCCAGAGATGATGAGCACAGCCGAAAGGGGAAAAGAACTTGCCAACATCAGGGCAAGAATGGAAGAGCTTGAACTGCAGATGCAGCAGAATACCAAGCCAAGATGGGTGTATGAATGGCCCATGAAGAAGCTGAAGACAAATTGGTCAGTCAAGGAGTTGATGGCTAGAAGACAGCATAGGCTGTTAAGAAGGTGGTTGAGGCATGCTGAAAACCTCAACAGACCAGAAGAAGGGGTTCAGATATGTGAACCGGAGACTGGGAGAGATCTCAGTGAAATGGGATCAGTTGAAGATCTCAAGAACTGCCGGGAGGGCAGAGAAGAAATTCCAAATTTCCATGTGGGAAAGGAGTTGAGATCGGCTGAAGATCTCAAGGACTGTCAGGAGGACAACCAAGGAATTTCATGTTGCCGGCTGGGCAATGATATAAGGTCACTGCGGGGTCTCGAAGACTGCCAGGAGGATAGTAGAAGCATCTCATATTGCCAGGTGGGTAGGGATGAGCAGATGAGACTATATGAGGGTCTCATGAACTCAGAAGTGAGTCAGAATCAGCCGGAGGAGCTAACAGAGCAAGTGAGCTCAGAGATGGATTTAGGTTAGTAGGTGCAACTGACAGAGAAGGAAGATTCATGTGGTTTTCCAAGCCATGTTAATGAAGATGATGACAAGTTAAGAACTTTCACCATCCGAGAGGCTGATTTGAGGAGCCTTATAATGATTGGGGGGATCGAGATATTCCTACCACTTGCCCAGGGGGAGGCAGAAATCTGGGTTGCAGATGTAGCAACAACATAAGATCAGCCAGTTGCGACTGTCAAGGAAGAAGGATTGGAGCAGATATCTGAAGCTGCCCAAGCAGGAGAGGAAAATGAGCATTCTGAGGAGTGTCTCAACATATTTATCCAGGAAGTTGAAGAAGCTATAGCACTGAAGCTGACAGCAGAAGAAGTAGGAGAGAATAATGAGCATTATGAGGAGTGGCTCAATATTATCAGCCAAGAGACTGAAAAGACTGCAACATGGGAGTTTGCAGCAGAAGAAGAAGAAACATACAACATTAGTTTGGCTGATCTGTATGAGCAGATTGAAGCCCTGGAGAGAAGGGTGAAGGTGCAGGGCATGCACATCCAACAGGTGAAGTTGGAAGCTGATGAAGAAGGCATGGGAGATCACAGTGATCTGTCCATGTGTCGAAAATTTTTGCAGCTGAGGAGACTGCATGAACAGGGCCAGCCATTGGAGCAGCTAGACRAAGTGATTGAGGAGATCAACAAGATGAAGTTAGGGTCAGCAGAAACTGTCAACAAGGAGAGGCTGAGCAGAGAGAAGGAAGCAGCAGCAACAGCGTAGAAGCAACAACAACAACAGTAGGGAGATGGAGCGGATGAACAGCTCCAAAGGATGATTTGGGATCCAGGAGGATTTCTACAGCTGAGATGGAAAGCTCATGAGCAGGAGCTCATGAATTTTGTAGCTGAGGAGTATGATGCAGGAGCATCTCTCCACGACAGCCAGCCAGCCAGCCAGTCACGTCAGCAAATTCGAATTGCGTGATGAAGAGAGGCTCAATCCTCGTTTGAAATTTGAATTTAATGTACTTTAATGTTTAAGCTATTGAGCTGGGAAGCCGTGCCTTTGTGCAGGTGTAGAGTATATAGGCCTTTAATGTTTGTAAGGCTGAGATCTAGATCCGGATAACGAACTAGACAACCCATTCAATGTAATTGAATAGGGTAGGTAGATTGGAGGGAAGAGCTCGAAGAGCCCCTCAGCTAAAAAAAGGGATTTTAGTATCTCATTTTAAAAAGAGGAGGCAGAGAGAGAGCATAGTAGAATTAGAGTCTGCGAGTAGAGAGCATAAAAGAAGGAGCCGAGACCTTGTTACAGGCCGTGTTCAGGAACACCTTGTAAATACAGGTGTTTGCCATATTTAATACAAATAGCAGTTTTTCCTGCATGACTATGTGTTAAATGAATGTCTGTGAGTGTTCTTTATGTGTTGTGAACGTATGTTGTAGATGTAGTTTTTCATTTGCAGGAATTGGTTGGATTTCAGGCTTGAGAGGTGTTTGAGGCTTCATACCAGGAGGGTGTGACAGAATGCTGCGGGTTCTGATAGCTGTGCAAGAGGTTGCACTTCTGAATTTTGCGGGTTCAGACAAAGACGTGCTGCGGGCACATAACTGGAATCAACAACTCAGGAGAAAGACCTCAGGGTTGCTGAATACCTTGGAGGCTAGGCTGTGGGAGAAAAACACAGTTGCAGACAGAATCTCTGAGGAGTTCTGTGAAGCTCTGCCAGATGGGTATTGAGCATATGCACAATGGTGCATTGAGAAGAACTCTATTGTGAGTTCAAGGAGAACCAGAATCACTGAGGATTCTGAGAGCTCTGCCAGGTGGGCATTGAGCAGGTGCATAGGTGCATAGAAGACAACATTGCTGGATGTTTTGTGAGAAGACACTCTACCAGGTGGGCATTGAGACATTGTGCAGACAGGCACAAAAGAGAAGAGAACTCTTTGAGTTCTGTATTCAGGAGTTGAAGAATCCTTCGAGGATTCGAAGAGAAGGATGAGCTCAGGTAGGTCAGCGTTTTTATATGCACGGTGAAGTTCAAAGAGGAGGCACAGTAGCCATCCGTTCGAACCGAAGATGAATCTCGACCGTTGAAAGGTCATCATGTCTAGAAGGCAGCGCAAGAGAAGCGCACAGGAGAAATGGTCTGAGTCGCCAGATCTTGAGGGGAGAACCCGACAGTCGTTAGATCTGTAAGGAGATGCGAGGGAGTTAAGCCCTCACACGACAGAACAGAAGCAAAATTCCCGAGGGGGTTCGTATCGGGAATTTGGCTATCGGGAGTTTGGGGATCCGAAGGCGGAAGTTCGGGAGCTTGACATCAGAAACCCTGAAAAGACGAGATTTGATCTAAGCTGTCTGGTTGTGGAAGGACGCATGTCACGTGATCATCCATTTCAGAGATCCGAGCACTGGAAATCATGAAGAGGTGGAAAGTTCCGTTGTGGGCCTAGTTGACGTCACATTGGAGAATCGGGATATCGGGATTCGGGAGATCGGAGATCCCGTGGACACAAGGTCCATGCATTTCGGCATTCAAAAGCCCGAATCGCGAAAGGAAGGGAAGCCGGGACCATAGTCATTTCGGCATTTCGTGTGTCGGCATATCAGGAATCGGAAGGTCGAGAGGTCTAACCCTCGAAGAAGTAAAATCTCGAAAGAGATAAGGCTGCGGTCTTATGAGTATAGGTCACTTGGACTGAAACATAGCCAGACGGGGGGCTAAGGTAAAAGGGTGCCAAATCCGCAAGTCGAAGATCAGGGATTCAAGAGGACAGAGAACTCTTGACATCAGGAAACAGAGAATCTCGAAACCCAAAATTTCAAATCGGGGAAATTTCATGGTTGAGCACAGAAGACCGTGAGGAGAGATAAGGACCCGTGGATTGATTTTAACCAAGATTCCAGTGAGAATCAGATGAGCCGCTTTGGCTCATGAACTGATTGAACGATCCTGTGAGCGGAGCACGTGTAGGGCGTGCCTTTGCGTCAGGGTTGGAGGATTGATGTTGCTAGAATATGATATAGAAATCATGATCCAATTTATTGGTCTTTAGTGTAGCTGGATAGAAATTCTTACTTGCTTAAGTATACATCATAGTTGCAATTTTCAAGGGGTATAAAGAGGCTTGTTGCAAAAACAAAGATATTCTCAGATGTTATGGCATACATATACTATTGAAAATCAGAAGAGGATATATTCTTGTCATTGTTCTCACATTTGATATTTGCAAGGAACGAGTGATCCACTTTCCTCTTTTGTTGCATGGAATATGAATCATTTTGGTGCTTTATCCATGTGTGCACATTGTAGTTTTCAAATTAAATGCATCAAGATGGTGCCTCTACTATATATTAAGCACCTCGATAGAAGGCTTGGGGGATACTTTGGAAGTTTGAGTCAGAGGAGGTCCTCTGCATGAATAGATTGTAAAGGGTCATAAATAGTCATTTAGAAGTACATCAATAAAACCTAGTTGAATGTGTGTTCTCCATCAATTGAATCATTTATGTGCATCCCAAGGAGAGATTTAAACCAATAGAAAGAGGGTTTTTACCCATACTTTTTAAGCTACAATTACATCCTTGTAGACTTCTCTATCACCTTGATCAGCCCTATAGTTATTCAAATCTATGCAACGTAATTTGTGGATGATGATGAGCAAGAGGGAACCACAATGACATATGTTTTAATATGCACGCCTAGAACACAATGAAGATTACAAGATATCTTATTGATGGAAGATCACTCATTTTTTGCAAATATTTTCTTTCTCTAGATAATGAAGTCAGTATGACGGTGGTCTAAAAAATTTGGAAGTTATCATGAGCAGTCACAATTAGGCCCACACATAAAAACCAATAGGCTTGACTTAGTAGTAAAGGGATAAATCACCATTAAGTACTTGTTCCAACATGTAGTATAAGAAGGTAAAATTCAGCATGAAGTTAAACCCGATGTTGTTAAGAGGAGCATTAGTAGTAGGTATAGAGACCTATGAAGGCATAATTCAGGGTTCCTTTTCCAAATGAAAAGAAGTGCTCCAACTTGGAACAATTTTGATAAATACATTAAGGGAAAGAGAGAGGAATGATAATCATTTTAAGGGATGTTTTGCAAGCATTTGTAGCATTTTCTAAGGGAATGTTCTAGCCCTTGAAATGGTCAAACAACATATTTAGAGGGCATTCAAATTCCAACTCCATCCTGTGCACATATATCCATGTACATCCATCTTTTAAGGAATTAATTGGACCTTGAGAGAGTATAAATTATGCTTGAATTATGCTCCAAGCAAAATAATAAAATAGGCTCACAGGGAACCTGTTACAACTAGTGGTTAACATCAAATTTATAAAAAGGTTATAACTTTGTAGATCACATCAAAGCAAGAACCAACTCCATTTATGGGTGATGCCTGAGGCACTATCCAATTTGATTGGGTGGTTAGCAATATGAGTAATAAAATGGTTGCTAAATTTTTTTCTAAACACCTTACCCATTTATGAACAAGACAATTTCCAACTATTAAATTGCATTTGTACATAATGGAAGATACTAGATAGAATTGTAGTAATTGTAAAGACTTTTCACACAATGCTATTCAAGAAATAAATGTTTTATACAAGTATGCCATTTTTAGATTGGAATCTTAGAAACCATTGAAACTGAAGGGCTAGATGTTGTAATGGTTGTTTGGCACAAGTATATTGTGATTCTCTGAATTCCACTACACATTGATGGTTGTTTGGTAAAAGTTTTGCAATCTTAATCATGGTCCTTTGAGGTGCTCATAACTTTGGCTATGGTCTTCTTTGGTGATTTGCGAACTATGGATTGCAACTCTCTTGCATGCTATTTTTGGATTGGGAATTTTAAAGGTTGATCATTGAGGGTGGGAAGCCAAGGAGCTGAAATCTTTGTCATTAGTTAGGTTAAAATAATCAATGCAATAAATTTGAGTTATAAGAAGGTTGAAATCACTCTTTATATTCCAAATAATTCAGTGGTATATAATAACTCATGAACACTTTTTCTTTCTCTTTGATATTGTTATGAACTTAGGGCCTGATAGTCCCTGCGTCAGGGTTCCAAGTTAATTGACTGTACCCTATAAAAAAATTTAAAATATTTTGGTCCTTAAAGGCGTCAACATACACTTTTATCTTTCCACATAGTGACATTTAGAACTTTGTACTATTAATGATGGAACCCTCATTACACATAGTGTGTTGACATACTTGTGCAATATTTGTTTTTGGGACTTCCATTGCCCTTGAAGGCATTGTTCTTCCTCAACATTTACCATGCATGGCTTTTGTAGTATTGCAACTTTGGGCTTTTTGGGTCTCCATGGGTTTGTAACTTGGCCTTCTAATGCTCGCACCATTCTACATAACAACTTAGATTGACTTGCAACTTTTTCTTTGTAGTTTTCAAACCATTTTGGGGATTTCAACGTTTTTGCTGAAAACATTTTTTTTACTTCAACATTCTTGCAATGCTTTAATGGTACCCACAACATCTTCTATTCTATAAATTTCTGCAACTTGTGAGTCTCTAACTTCTTCACTTCCATATGTCTGTATGACCTTGCAAACTCAGCTTTTAGAATTGGAATAAGATCAGTATTTTCGTTATACTTGTGCATTTTATCTTTGGAAAATAAGATGTATGTCAAAATACACTTGTAATGATTTTCTTGTTATGAAATGCCACTAAGCAAGGGGAATGTGTTTTAAGAAAATCCCCCACAGATGGAAAATCTAAGTTTTTAGGATTTATTTGAATAGGGAACTAGGTACAAAATAATTTTAAGTTTTTTGAAATGTACCAATCCCTCATTCCTTGTTCATTTTATCCATAATATGTTGTCTTGTTTGAGTTGTATTTTTTCCACAAATTGAAGTATTTTTTTAAAATAAAATGGTTATCCTTTTAGGAATGGCGATGCTTTTCCTTAACTATATTAAGTCCTTGACTACTTTTTTGATGTGTGCTTTCAGTCAACATAAGAAAGTGGCATTTTCCAACATGAGATATTACAATGAAGCAATAAGGTATCTATTCCACCAATGTCATGTAGGTCTTGCACCTAGCCCCACAACAATAAATGACTTGTTGATGCAAATGCCTTAGCCCATGAAGGGTGAACATGTTTTTAGGGGTTTTGAAACTTGATAGGAAAAATGATTTACTAACCAACCAAGTCCCTAATTATAAGTTCAACCAAGTCCCTGATTATAAGTTTGTCTTCTTCTACTACTACTATTATTAATTATATATAAATATCCAATTATAAATATATACACATTTTATTATAAATAATACAAAATAGTCTATATTAAAGATTCAAACCCATGTAATTATTCACAATGACGATCCTTTAGCTAATGGTGTTTAAGGCCTAGGCATGTAACGTTTCAAATGTGAAAGGTAGTTAGATTTTTATATGTTCAAACTTCAAAATTATAGTGTTTGATCAAAATTTCTAGTGTTTATTTATCAATTTGTCTTGAATCTGCTATGTTACTGTACCGATCCATAATATTTTTTCCTCGGGTCGCTTTGGACTACATTGGAAAACGTGGCTCCACTATTGGTGTTAGTAAAGAAAAGGGTATAAAGTGAGATGGTTTTTCTTTTGGTTATGCAATTAGCAAGGTTTATTAGTTTGTTTGTAAGTTTATAAGTTTGAGTAATAGTGGTGACATTGATAAATGATTAGATTTTGCGGGTGTGCAAAATACCTTTTACATAAAGAAATGTTACCTCATGATCGTGTACGAGAGCTTTATGAGACAAAGAAAGTTTACTTTTTTTTTTGGGTAACTATGGACTTTTGTTTTTTCTATCTTTTGGTTTGGATGTTATTGTTTTCTCTTTCTCATAAATAATTCTGTATATTATAAAGATGTGATGTGTTGAACTTTTGATTCTTATTCATTTTTAGATACATCATCCATCAAATTCTATTATGTGCTCTTGGTCGATGATGAGAGGATGATAGAGATCATTATGGGAACAAAAGATGGGATCTGGCTAGTCCTCTTCTTGGAGGACGGTTTAGAATGGTTTGTCAATGTTTACTTGTATCTAGTTGTTTAAGTTCACTTTTAATTTGTGTTTAAATGATCAAGACCTATTATCCTATTCTTTAATTTTGAAGGAAGTTCACTTACATGCTTTTTCAATTATCCTATTATCCATCAAATTCTATTATGTGCTCTTGGTCGATGATGAGAGGACGATAGAGATCATTATGGGAACAAAAGATGGGATCTGGCTAGTCCTCTTCTTGGAGGACGGTTTAGAATGGTTTGTCAATGTTTACTTGTATCTAGTTGTTTAAGTTCACTTTTAATTTGTGTTCAAATGATCAAGACCTATTATCCTATTCTTTAATTTTGAAGGAAGTTCACTTACATGCTTTTTCAATATTTCAACTTTTTCAGAAGTTCACCAAAGATGTAACGTCTTACTTGCAAAAGGTTGGTCATACTTTATTTCAATTTTAGTTAGTTAGTTAGTTTTTTTTTAATATGTAAATCAAGATTATAACTTGTGGTAACGTGAGAAGTGTGTTGATCCTAGAATGGATGTAAATCTACAAATTTCAATCAAAGAAAAAACTATTTCTAGTGGTCTAAAATACTCCTTGGCTACTGGAAACTGGGGCCAAGCAAATGCAGCTAGCGCAAGGGATAGAGTATCATAGGTACATTACAACCTACAAAATAGTTGTATGATTAACTTCCATGCTTAAGCCTACATAATAGTTGTATGATTGACTTCCATGCCTATCATATTTTCAAAATGTCACTCCTTTATTGGTGCACATAATTGTTTGGTGGTAAAGACAATATCCAGTCACATCGACTAGCAGTTAATGTTTATGGTGACCATTTGTCAGAGTTTAGAAATAATTCCCATATGACAGCAAGTTATCCTAAGCATTTGAGATATTGTTCACTATCATGCCCAAATAGTTCTCTTGTACTGTGGTAAAACGTCCTATACATAACAATTTTTGCAGTATGATACAATCAACATTAATAGGTTCTGTAAAAGTGACACCCATCAAAGGTGGCATTTTTTACATCATTTGGTTTTCATGCTTGGTACTTTCCATGTTCTACTGATAATATGTAGAAGTTATCAATAACCAGGAATAATATAAACAAAAAACTTGTCATTGTATGAAACCTGGGTTGTATATTTCTTTGATATAGAAAGTCTTTTAAGAAGGCCACTCATATTGTGCTTATAAAAAATTAAATTCTTTAAATGGGTTTTCCCTCCAGAAATAATTTAGAGTTCATTGTACCTAATTGATATGATTCCCTTGGTTTGAAAAGACATAAAAAATTCAATCAGAGTATCCCCCAAATGTGAGGCTTTAAGTAAACCCAACCTCAATCAATCTTAAATTGAATAAATTACATGTGAAATTCAACATATTTTTTGAGTTAACATAACTGAGCAAACAATTCACTCCAACCATTATTAATAATTATTCTTATTCTGGTTCCATGTTGGTGTGCTACCCATATTATATTTTTTGATTTTCTTTTCTTCCTCCAACTCCTTCAATATTTAGTTAAGTCTGGACTCTTGTGTCTGATTTCTTCAGAAGCTGGACATTCCTGAACTACCTTTGAATTGTTATCTTTGTTTCTAAAAACCAACTTTGCAATATTGTGACTCTAAGCTATATCTTTATCCCAATCTAGTTGTGGATCAATTCTTACCTTTGAATGGGACATATCATAAAATTCCTCTTCCTCCAATGTCTCTCTAAGTGAGATCCTTAAAGGATCTGTCCTCTAACCAGATAAAAGTAGTGCATGGATTCCATTTGGAAGATTGTTGTCTAAATCCCGAGTCACATTTGTGGTATATTTCTTTGGATAAACCCACTTCTCTTTGTTAAAATCATACAATTCATGAATCATGTTGATCTTTTCTTTTCACGTATTTTGATTCATTGTGGATAAGGAACACGAGAAAATATTTCATATTGAAGTTTAGGTAAGGCAAATCACAATTGCTAATTTTAATTAGTAAACAATTCACGAACCTTCATATCTCCCTTTCATTTGGATAAGCAGCTTGTGCCTTGACCCAAAGATGGATAGTCATTCTGTCGATCCCCTATTTTGTGGATAGTTTGAAAATTGCAATATGAAGAAGTTTCCTTGTTTCCTTATCCATGGTTTCTTCAATAAGGGAAATATAGCATGTCTTCATAACTTCATTGTTGTGTTGTGTTGTAGACTAATACACATATGGACTCAACCTATATTCAAGTGGATTTTCTCTAGGGCATAGTGAGAGGTGAATCATAATT
>JASDQU010108854.1:75031-88684 GCA_032191745.1 Picea mariana
AATTGCAATATGAAGAAGTTTCCTTGTTTCCTTATCCATGGTTTCTTCAATAAGGGAAATATAGCATGTCTTCATAACTTCATTGTTGTGTTGTGTTGTAGACTAATACACATATGGACTCAACCTATATTCAAGTGGATTTTCTCTAGGGCATAGTGAGAGGTGAATCATAATTCTAAATATCTTGTAAATTTTTCAAATTTCATGTTGTATTTTCAAGTGGACACACAACATATACCTTAAATTACTAGCAACAGATAAGGTAGGCCTCTATAGGTTACTAGTCGAGTTAGCTTGAGTTTACAATGGTTGCATTGTTTCTAGCTCAATACAAGCAATTTCAGTTTTTAACCCATGATAAAGTAAGTAATGCACATTGCATCCTTAACCATGGAGCCTATAATATCCTTGTCCAAACCTTCTTAGAAGACCATTACATACAAAATAACTGAGCAGAGAAAAACCAAAATATAAGTTATCGATTGGATTGCTCGACAAGTTCATGCATGTAACTTGAGACTAGAGTTAACACTAATGTTGTGTATTTCTATAACATGCACATAAATTATTGTTTTGGAAATCCAAGACTTGTAGGGAAAGGAAATTATATGATATTAACTAAAAATCTAGGTCATTTTAAAATAGTAGCAACTCATAAGTACCCAACTGATGGCGAAGGAATACTCAAAATTCTCGTTCTTCAGATAAAACATGGTGCTAAAAGAACCCAATCTATTACGTATTTTTCTTATGAGTTGACATAGGAACTAATATTTGGATGAAGATGAGGGGGAGGAGGAGGCATAACATAATGAGACAAGAGAGGTGGTAGTGGTGGAGGAGGAGGAGGAGGAGGTGGCATGAGAGGAGGTAGAAGGGGGTAGGAGGACGAGGAAAAGGTAGAGGTGGGGGAGGTGGAGGCAGAGTTGGAGGAAGAGGTAAAGGACRAGGGGGTGAGAGAAGTAATGTTGTAGGATGAGGAGGAGGCAAGGGAGAAGGTAKAGGACGATGAAGATATGGTAGGAGAGGGAGGTGGAGGAGAAAGGGGAGGCAGGGAACAAGGAGGYAGAGGAAKATTTTGGACATATTGTCATTAATATGTTGTCATTGATGTCAACAGTCATGATAAGTTGTTATGATGGAAACAAGAATCAATCATGAACAATTATACCATTGGCATTAGTGTTATGATGGCYAATAAGGTCTGTCCATGTGTAATGAAGGGTTAATGATGAAAAGAGAATGCAACAAAGCAACAAGGTTAATCTCAGGAGGAAAAGTATACTAAATATCAACATAAGAAAATCACCTTAAGGCTGAAGCAATTCGTGATTATTGTTGATCACGATAGGATCAACAATGATCCTATGATCAAAGCTCAAGAGAGATAGCACTGCAGAAATACCACAGAAGAAAATCTTAGTGAACAAGGGAAACCATTATAAAATATTAAGCAACGAGAGCCATTCATAAAAAATTTAGATGCAAACCCGACCGTTGGATCATAGAGGAAACATGCATAAAGAAGGAAAATAATATTGTCCATTGATGTAGATTTTAGGACAAATAAGGACTATTAGATCGAGGGGAAGTCAGAAGAATTAGATCTCAACTGACATATTTGAAGCAGGAGATTCGAAAGATATCTTAGCCATTGGATTAAAGCTGAGTACAACAATAGTCAACTATGACGTTGATCACTTCGACAGAAAAGGGTTGAGAACGGGTAAGATTACCCGAAGGTAGAAGTCCCGAAGTGGACATGATTCGTCCGATTCGAGGAACACTTTGGATAATATATCGACCGTTGGATAGAGCAAAGTGGAAGGACAATGTAAACCACAAATGTTTCAAAGAGGACATGAGTTGTCCGATCTGAGAAATATTTCGGGATTCATATTGACTTTCCGATCTATATAAAGTGGAAGGATAGGATAAGCAAAGATGAAGGACAGAGCCTCGAATTCCCAAAGTAAATGAGGACCATTGGATCTAGACAATACATAATGGTCGTTGGATCATAATAGTGGTCAAATTCAGTGCTGACCACTTCGGATAAAATGGGTTGAGAACATATAAATTCACCTGAAGCATCGAAGGACAAAGTCACTCTCAATCGTTGACATGAGATACATTTTGGGAGTTAGGACAACCGTTAGATATAGGAGAAGAACATGTGCCACATGAGGAGATCCACGTCAGCAAGGACATGTGGCGCAATCAGATGATGACAAGTGTCAAAGTGCAGTTGGCATTTCAGATATGCGTAAGTCACGAATCTAAGTGACATGTGGCAACCACTCAATCAGGGCCATGTCAACAAGTGACGTTAGAAAGTTACGTCACTCCAAGAGTTTGTAATTTGTGAGTTTCACCACCAATAAATGCTCAGAGTCCCAAAGTTCCGAAATGATCGATAACCGTTCATCGAGAAAGTGAAATCTAACCATCCAATCTACTTTGACGAAATGAATTCTGGAATATTGAAGGCTTGTGTAGGAGAAATCACCTGAAGTATCAAAGGCCGAAGTCAACCCTGATCGTTGATCTAAGATAACTTCGGGAGCATTCTCAATCGTCAGATCAAGAGACAATTTATTCCGACGCTGACCAACTCCGGTGGAAATTGGAACAAAAATTACCCGGACCTCCGGACCTCCGAAGTCCCGAAGTAAACAAGGACCATCTGCCCAACCTTTGATTAAGTCATAGTTGTTGATCAAGTACAATTGAAAGATAGAGTAAGCATAAATCACGAAGTAATGCTAATCGTTGATCTACTTCGAGATCATTCTCAACCAATGATCAAGCACAGTGGAAGGATAATGTAAGTGGAGGTGTTAACCGACAGTAAGTGGTCATCATCGCTTTATGACTTATTCGATAGGTAATCACTCCAGAGGAATTGCTACTCCATAATTCAGGAGCCACGATTAGCCGAAGTTCCAAAGTCAATGAGAACCGTTCATCTCAACTCTTGATTAAGTCATAATTGTCGATTGTGATTGAAGCCTTTAGATAAGTAAGGATCATATGTTCATGGAAGATTAAATATGGAACTCCCGATCTACTAGTGAAAATACATATATGCACTTCGACGAAATCTTCTTCGAGAGATTTGAAAGATATAGAGGCTGGAAGTCACGAAGGACGAAGTTCCGAAGTAAATGAGAACCATCCATCTCATTGTGACATTAAAACATGATCGTTGATTTTGATAAGTGATCAAGCACTCGCCTAGCCTAGTGCCTGGTCACCACCTGTAGTCATATGGAATAGAGAAATAAGGGTAAAAGAAGAGGGAGAGTTTAATTAGTAAGCCAGTGGTTCTGCGCCTATGGTCATATGAAAATTGTTTGAAGGAAGTGCCTCATACAGATTTCATCTCTGTAATTCGACAGAGAGTTAACACTAGAACAATATAGAGAATCAATAAAAGATCAAATATGATTTGTTGGTGAACTGAGAATGCAACAGAAGCATGAGTTTGATATAATGAGTCGATCCATGTCTGTGATCAACTCATGAGGACAAATGAACCGATACACAATCATGATTAAAAGAGAGTTAAATCATGAGCTTTATGAATAAAGAATAAAAAGGAAAAATGATGTTAATTAAAGTTTAATATTATCATTTAAATGAAAAGGTACAATGGTTAAAATATCAAAAGACACAATGGTTCAAATTCACACTAGTTGGAAGACTATATAAACAAGAAAGAATGGTGAGAAGAAGTGTAGTTGAATTTGTTGAAGTATATATATTTATATATAATGGATTGAATGAAGGTTCATTCTATCAGGTTGGTGCCTGTTTACAAGCTGGGTCTTGTATGAGGATTGGATTCCTCACATCTCAGTTGGATCTGAGATCAACAAGCTGGGACTTGTTATGAGGGTTGGATTCCTCATTTCTTAGTTGGATCTAARAACTACAAGCTGGGTCTTGTAACAGAGAGTTGGGTCTCTCATAGTTGCTTGATGATGAAGATATTCAAAGATTGATCTTATGTATTCATTCAAGTTAAATAAATAAATAAAATATTTATTCTTTTATATATTGATTGAGAAAATGAAATAAATATGTGTTGTTCAATTAAATTGTGAAAAGTGAAAATTGTTGAAAGTTTTGTGACACTGATTCACCCCCCCCTCTCAGTCTCAAGTGTCCATTTCAACAATTGGTATTAGAGAGATTGCCTTCAACACAGTTTAAACACTGGAAGGTAGATTATGAAGAAATGGGTGGACACATTGCTATCTCCACAAATGAAGCTCCCTTATTTGATGGAACATATTATTCATCATGGAGGGAAAATATGAAAATATATCTAAAGTCAAGAGGATTTGGAGTTTGGGATTCGGTAGTAAGTAAGCCTTGGCACTTAACTACTTCAAAGAGAAAAACCAAAACTACAAAGGAGGCAAGGAGAAACAATTCAGTAACCTTAAAAGAAATCCAGGATGGATTGTCAGACAAAGTCAAAGAAAAGATGAGGCACTACAAATCTACTAAAGAATTATGGCTCCAACTAGAAAATTGTTATTAGAATGAAACACAAGAAGAAGAGAAATCCTATCAAAGTGAGGAATAAGACTCAGATAAAGAGGATTCCTGTTAGAATAAGGAACAAGACTCTAATGAAGAGGATTCCTATCAGAATAAAGAACAAAACTGAGAAGAAGAGAATTATTATCAAGATAAGGACCAAGATAAAGAAAAGTTGAATTCCAATAATATTGAAGAACATAATACGAAGAAATACATTTCTAATCAGGATGAAATGCATGTTTTTATGAAAACCTCAGTCAGCAATGACGAAGACACCCTCATCAAGGAATTGAGGCATACCTCAGTAATCACTACAGAAAAATTACATAATCTTAAAACTGATGTTTCAGTTGCAATAGGAGAGATTCATTTGGAACTAGGAAATTATATGCATATTGAAGTTCCTGTGGAGACTTTTGACAATATTGAGTACACAACTATGTGCACTCTAGAAGAGTTGGAGAAACTTCAACATAAAGATATGTTTCTACTTCAACAGTTAGAACAATCTAGCCATGAAGAGTTTGAACAGAGAGTTCGGCTAGAAGACAAAGAAAAAGAGATTAGAAGATTGAAGATTGAAGTTGATCATCTGATAAAGGAAATAGAAGAATTGAAACAACATGATAACAAAAGAAAAGAAGTACTAAATGAAACAAAAGAATTAGTTAACAATCTAAACACTCAACTTGAGGAAACTAAAGAAAGTGAAGAAGACCTGAAGATCCAATTAACAAGAAAATAAAATTCTTACCACATGTTGGAATTGGAAATCATCAACTTCAAAAAGACAAATGAAAGTACTACTGCAGATCTAATGAAATAAACTGAAGAAGCCAAGAAAAAGGAAGAATCCCAGAAGATCCAAATAACTAAAAAGGAAGAATCATGCCAAATGTTTGAATTAGAAGCCATCAACCTCAAAAGGATTCAACTAGAATATGAGGAAGAAATCCAAATATTGAAAACTAAATTTTTTTATCTAACAAAAGATATGGAAAAATTGAAGACATATGACAAAACTATTAAATGCAAAGAAGTCTTGGATGAGACAGAATAAATAGTCATCAATCTAAAGACTCAACTTGAACATGCTAAGGAAGTGGAAGAAGCCTTGAAGATTCAGTGGACTAAAAAGGAAGAATTATGTCACATATTGAAATTAGAAATAGTCAATCGCAAAAAGTTGAATGAAAAGACAATTAAGACTGTCAATTTCTAGAATATCTCAACTATCCTAGATAAGATTTGGAACAGTCAAAGATCAGTTGATGACAAAACAGGTCTTGGATACAATAAGAAAGAAGACAGTGACAAGTGGAGCACCATTTACAAACATGGGAAATGATCATCCCTCTCAAAAGGAAACGGTGCAATCACAAACCAATTACAAGCCATGAACTTTGTTAAGGAAGGAAGCTATAGAAGTAAAAATGAAGAAGAAAATCAAATGACATATTTATCAAGCCAAAATAAAATCAATAATGAAAACACCATCAATGGCTATTGCTTTTCTTGTCATAACTTTGGCCATAAAGCAATGCACTGCAAAAAACTAGAGAAAGGATATACAAGAAAATCCAAAAAATCAATTAGATGTTGGAGATGCAATTTTGTTGGGCACACAACAAAATTTTGTCATACAATGAGATGTTACAACTGTGATAGGTTTGGGCACAAATCCCAAAGCTACAGAAGTTCAAAAATTCAATCCTTAAATAAGTCATTCAAGTCAGTGAGAAAACCTAATAATTGGAAGAAGAAAGGAGATGACAAATCTCCAAAAGCACAATTAGAAAGAGAAGTTCCAAAAGGCAGAATATCTCATAGAGAGATATGGAGAAGAAAATTTGAAGGAGAAAGCAAGAAAGATGATATTACACCTGAAAATGAAGAAATTAATAATAAGAACATGATGGGTGAAGGTCCTAATAAAGAATGTGAAATTCAATATGAAATAAATCAAGCTCAAGAAAAGGAAGTTCATATAAAAGAATATGGGACAATATCAAATTCTAATGATGTTATAATTTGTTATCTAAAGAAAGAAAATACAAAAAGAAGTTTAAATTGGTTTCTATAAAATCAAAGGATCATGCCAAGAGTTTTTTTAAAATAACATATGGAAAATCTTGACTATCTATAGATTAGTGGTCAAAAGAAAAATCATTGGCAGGGTTAGTTGTAGAATACAAGAAGAAGAAAAATAGCCAAAGAAGAGCATCACCTTAGGAGGAGCATGACCTCAGAAGGAACAAGAAAATATTATTTTTGTCATTTTTGTAAAAAAGGGGAGAAGAGGAAAAATAAAGGTAGCATAGAAGTTCAAGAGAGTATCATTCAATAAAGATCAATTGATCACAAAATTGGTATTAAATCAATTATTATCAATCCCCAATTGATATTCCTGTGAAATGTCAAAAGCAGAAAGAACAGATCGACAAGGGGAGTCATTCAGTTATGGTAGGAAGAGCATGATTGTAGGGGGAGTTACCCAAGTTCATATTTTGGTCAACAACATGCAGAAAAGTAGAGGTTGATCATAAGGGGAGAAACCCTTTGCCATTGATGTCAAAGGGGGAGAGTAACTTCAGAGGAGAGAAGCATCATCACATTGAGAGTTTGTGTATGAAGTTAGTGTGTTGCCCTCAATGACAAAGGGGGAGATTGTTGGAGATATTGTCATTGATGTCAACAGTCATGATAAGTTGTTATGATGGAAACATGAATCAGTCATGAACAATTATATAGTTGGAATTAGTGTCAGGATGGCCAATAAGGTCTGTCTATGTGTAATGAAGGATTAATGATGAAAAGAGAAGGCAACAAAGCAACAAGGTTAATCTCAGGAGGAAAAGTATACTAAAGATTGACAAAAGAAAATCACCTTAAGGTTGAAGCAATTCATGATTATTGTTGATCACGATAGGATCGACAATGATCCTATGATCAAAGCTCAAGAGAGATAGTTCTGCATAAATCCCACAGGAGAAAAGCTTACTAAACAAGGAAAACCTTTATAAAATATCAAGCAACGAGAGCCATTCATCCAGAATTCGGATGCAAACCCGACCATTGGATCATAGAGGAAACCTGCTTAAAGAAGGAAAATAATCTTGTCCATTGATGTAGATTTTGGGACAAATCAGGACCATCAAATCAAGGGGAAGTCAGAATCATTAGATCTCAACTGACAGATCTAAAGCAGGAGATTCAAAAGATATCTTAGCCATTGGATTAAAGACAAGTACAATAAAAATCAACTACGACGCTGACCACTTCGGCAGAAAAGGGTTGAGAACAGGTAAGATTACCTGAAGGTCAAAGTCTTGAAGTGGACATGAGTCGTCCCATCCGAGGAACACTTTGGATAATATACCAACCGTTGGATCGAGTAAAGTGGAAGGACAGTGTAAACCACAAATGTTTCAAAGAGGACATGAGTCGTCTGATCTGAGAAATATTTCGAGAGTCATATTGACCGTCCGATCTATATAAAGTGGAAGGATAGGATAAGCAAAGACGAAGGTCGGAGCCTTGAAGTCCCAAAGTAAATGAGGACCATCGGATCTGGACAATACATAATGGTCGTTGGATCAGAATAGTGTTCAACTTCAGCGCTGACCACTTCGACGAAAATGGGTTGAGAACATGTAAATTCACCTGAAGCGTCAAAGGACGAAGTCACTCTCAATCATCTATTTGAGATACATTTTGGGAGTTAGGACAACCATTAGATCCAGGAGAAGAGCATGTGCCACATGAGGAGATCCATGTCAGCAAGACTATGTCAACAATGACACGTGGCACATTCAGATAATGAAAAGTGTCAAAGTTCAGTTGGCATTTCAGGTATGCGTAAGTCACGAATCTAAGTGACATGTGGAAGCCACTCAATCAGTGCCACATCAACAAGTGACGTCAACAAGTTACGTCACTCCGGGAGTTTGTACTTCAAGAGTTTCACCACCCGCAAATGCCCAGATTCACAAAGTTTCGAAATGATCGAGAATCGTTCATCATGAAAGTGAAATCCAACCATCCGATCTACTTCGTCGAAATGAACTCCAAAATATTAAAGGCATGTGTAGGAGAAATCACCTGAAGCGTCGAAGCCCGAAGTCAACGCTGATCGTTTATCTAAGATAACTTCGGGAGCATTCTCAATCGTCATATCAGGAGACAGTCAATTCTGGTGCTGACCAACTCCGATGAATATTGGAACAACAATTACCTGGACCTCCGGACCCCCAAAGTCCCGAAGTAAACAAGGATCGTCCACCCAACCTTTGATTAAGTCATAGTCGTTGATCAAGTATATTGGAAAGATAGAGTAAGCATAAATCACGAAGTAACGCTAACCGTTGATCTACTTCAAGAGCATTCTCAATCGATGATCAAGAACAGTGGAAGGATAGCGTAAGTGGAGGTGTTAACCAACAACAAGCGGTCATCATCGCTTTATGACTTATTTGGTAGGTAATCACTCCGTAGGAATTTCTACTCCCCAATTCAGGAGCCACGAATAGTCGAAGTTACGAAGTGAATGAGAACCGTTCATCTCAACCAGTGATGATTTTAATGATCAAAATTTATTTTAAAATGTAGAAACCTTGGCGAATCTTAATAATCCTTTATATGCCAACTATAAATGTTTGGCGATTTTTTTGTAAAAATATTCAAATTTCTAAGGATTTTATATAGTTTGTATAAAATTTTGGCGATTTTTAAGGTAAAATAATTTTATCCTATAGAAGCGAATCATTTTTAAAATAGTGAATGTTTTTTGGGAAAACCATGGAAAATTAGCCCATGAGTGAAATTTAGCCCCTAAAATCATCCATGATTCTCAACTCTTGATTAAGTCGTAACCGTCGATTGTGATTGAATCCTCTAGATAAGTAAGGATCGTCCATTCACGGAACATTAAATATGGAACGTCCGATCTACTAGTAAAAATCCGTATATGCTTCGGGAGATTTGAAAGATACAGAGGCTGGAAGTCGCGAAGGATGAAGTTCTAAAGTAAATGAGAACTTTCCATCTCATTGTGACATTAAAACGTGATCGTTGATTTTGATAAGTGATCAAGCACTCGCCTGGTCACCACCTGTAGTCGTATGGAATAGAGAAATAAGGGTAAAAGAAGAGGCAACGCTTAAATTAATAATCCCGTGGTTTTGCGCCTATGGTCAAATGAAAATGGTTTGAAGGAAGTGCCTCATACAGATTTCATCTATGTATTTCGACAGAGAGTTAACACTAGAACAATACATAGAATTGATAAAAGATCAAATATGATTTGTTGGTGAACTGAGAACACAAAAAAAGCATGAGTACAGTATAATGAGTCGATCCGTGTTTGTGATCAACTCATGAGGACAAATGAACCAATACACAATCATGATTAAAAGAGAGTCAAATCATGAGCATTATGAATAAAGAATAAAAAGGAAAAATGATGTTAATTAAAGTTTAATATTATCATTTAAATGAAAAGGTATAATGGTTCATATATCAAAAGACACAATGCTTCAAATTCACACCAGTTGGAAGACTATATAAACAAGAAAGAATGGTGAGAAGAAGTATAATTGAATTTGTTGAAGTATATATATTTATATATAATGGATTGAATGAAGGTTCATTTTATTAGGTTGGTGTTTGTTTACAAGCTGGGTCTTGTATGAGGATTGGATTCCTCACATCTCAGTTGGATCTGAGATCAACAAGCTGGGACTTTTTATGAGGGTTGGATTCCTCATTTCTCAGTTGGATTTGAGAACTACAAGTTGGGTATTGTAACAGAGAGCTTGGTCTCTTATATTTGCTTGAAGATGAAGATATTCAAAGATTTATCTTATGTATTCATTCAAGTTAAATAATAAATAAAATATTTATTCTTTTATATATTGATTGAGAAAATGAAATAAATATGTGTTGTTCAATTAAATTGTGAAAAGTGAAAATTGTCCAAAGTTTTGTGACACTGATTCACCCCCCCCCTCTCAGTATCAAGTGTCCATTTCATCAGAAAAGAGGAGAAGACTTTTCAAACAATATATTCAATTTCATTTTATTATAAAAAAAAATTCAATTTGAATTTACATTATACAACATTAATGTATTTTAATACACTACATAAGATAAATGAAAACATTTCTATAAATTTAAAATAATTTATATACAATAGTAAGTTTCTCTAAATAATAATAAGTATGTGCTCACCCCATGAGAAATGTGAATTTAATTACATCATAAAATATGTTCTCCGTATAAATAAGTGGTGTACATCCACTTTAGATAAACATGAATCTTAAATATAAGAGACAAATTAAATCAACCATCACATGAATCTTAAATATAAGAGACAAATCAAATCAACCATCATTGGGGGATAGAGTTTTTTATTTGTCATCATCCTTCGAAGCTTGAACACCTTTTTTTTTTTTTTTTGTAAATCAAAGACTATATTCATATTAACAGAGATTACATAGAAATGTACAGAGGATGAAACCTCCTAGAGACCTTGACAGTTTATGGGCCTTGATGACAGAACTAAAAAAAAAGCAAAAATAGTGCCTACCCCAGTGGGGAAACCAAGCATTAAGATGTTTAGACAAAGTTGTNCAGAGATTACATAGAAATGTACAGAGGATGCAACCTCCTAGAGACCTTGACAGTTTATGGGCCTTGATGACAGAACTAAAAAAAAAGCAAAAATAGTGCCTACCCCAGTGGGGAAACCAAGCATTAAGATGTTTAGACAAAGTTGTTTGATAATATTTAGATGTCTGTACTGATAACCAAAAACTAAAAGATTAGATAGAAAAATTATACATGAAGGGGAAAAAAACCAGAAATCACTTAACATTTGGAACCTAGGAGCCCGTAAGGTCCACCACCTCACATCCAACAAGAGCCTTGGAACCTTCAGCCTTTTTATAGTTGCGCCTAGTGGGAAGGAAATTTCCTCCATGTCAATTAGCTAACCATGTGATGACTTCAACTACATATGCAGTCTGAATCTCCAGAGCCTCATGTCTAGCTTTCAGTTGTATGAAGTCTTTCTCCTTGGGGTGCATTCCGAGGGAAACCGATGTCTTAGTTTTCCAATATAATTCGAGGGTTCGTAAGAATTTTGAATTGCAAGAGAGAGAGAAAACTAAGTTCGAAATCAAGTTACCAATTTGAGCTTCGACCTCCTTGTCATCATGGAACTCTCTCAGTTGTCGAATCTCCTCTTCCAACTCTTCCATTTTTCCTTTGTTTGCATCTGGGACATACTCTGCATAAGTTTCTGCCACTTCCAATGCTACTTTCACAACCCGATTTGGCTGAGCAAAGGGAAGGAAATGGGTCTGGGAAGAGAGAGGATAAGAGGGTCATATTCCTCATGGGGCCATGGAAAAGTCGATAGGGACATGATAAGGGTCGAATGCATAGAAGGTAAGGGAAAACTGATAGGTAAGAAGGAGAGCAAGAAGCTTACTACAGAACAGGCTCAGGACTTAAAAAATTTCCAACCCATGCTCTTCATTTATTGCCCAAATGGACCACTGACCTGCCTCTGAAAGATGGGCATCGATGATCTGAAGAGGGAGTCTCTTCATCATAACACTACAAGGGTTAGTCTCCCATGGAAGGACCAAAGCCATTATCAATTATGAACTAGAGAGCCGACGATCTTCCATGGCTATCATGCAAGGGCGAGATGAAACTGATGCTATCTTGGATCACCGTCAGAACTTGAATGCCCACTAAAACTTTGGTGTGTGATACCACCTCGAAGTGATCGAGAGGGTGGTGATGGCCGTCAACTAGAGTGCTTGAAGCATGACATGAAGGGTGGAATGGTGCTATCTATCATCAAGGGTAGGTAGTCTCATCACGCATACCCCCCTGTCATCATGCATACTGATACACACCCCATCCGGGCAATCTTATTTTTCTTTTTGAGGTCACTATAAGAATATAATATAAGGACAACTATTACACTTGCAATTAAAATTAATCTTGTACACTATCTATATTATAAGTACCAAATTCTCACACTTAAAAACAAAATTAATCATAATTTACCTTGGTTTCTATAGGTTTCATTTCTTCCACCATCTTAGCAGAGTTATGAGTTAGGGTATATTTTAGTTCGCTTAAAAATAATCACTTATGAATAATCTCTAATCTATTTGTCACTCAATTAGTTAGAAACACATTTCATGAAGGTTTTTGAAATGCCAATTCAACTATTATATTATTTATTTCCCCGGTGGCCTTTTGTTGCAATTTTTCTATGATATTTTATGGTGTGGCAAGACTTCGACTATGTTCTTTCTCCCCAGCTTCGATCTCCCTACAAATACATTTCCACGTATTTTTGTTAATGGTTGGTGGCTTATTTGCTTAGTTTTCATATTGAGTTCTTTAGTCTTGAATTTGAAGAAAATAGAGAAAATGACGAGGAGGTGGAGGTGTGTGAGGAGGCAAGAGTTAGAGGGGGAGGGGGCTGTGGAGGTGGATGGATGAGGAGATTGAGGAGAGGTAGGCGGACTTGAAAGAGGAGGAGACTTTTCAAATAATATATTCAATTTCATTTTATTATAAAAACAAATATTTTAAATTTGAATTTACATTACACAACATTAATGTATTTTAATACACTGTACAAGATAAATGAAAACATTTATATAAATTCATAATACTTTATATACAATAGTAATTTTATCTAAGTAACAAGAACTGCGTGGCCACCCCATGAAACATGTGAATATAAGTACACCATAAAATAAAATAAGTGGTCTACCTCCACTTTAGATAAACATGAATCTTAAATATAAGAGACAAATCAAATCAACCACCATTAGGGATAGAGTTTTTGATCTGTCGTCATCCTTCAAAGCTTGAATTTTTTTTTTCTTCTTTTCGAGGTCATTATAATAATAAAATATAAGGACAACTAATGTGCTTGCAATTAAAAATAAGCTTGTACACTATCTATATTATAAGGACTGCATTCTCACAGTTAAAACAAAATTAATCATAATTTATCTCAATTGCCATAGGTTTCATTTCTTCCACCATCTTAATAGATTTACGAGT
>JASDQU010108854.1:91801-101866 GCA_032191745.1 Picea mariana
ATATATATATATATATATATATCAAGGAGACCTAATATTAGGGTCATATTGTCTCATCTCATATTGTATTCTGAATTGGATATACTGTAAAAGGAGGTTTCCCCCTCGAAGTGGACTATATTCATTGACTTTTTATCATTTTTAAGACGTTGGATCATAACATTTAGGATCAAAGCATCAATCCTATGGTTTTTCTTCTTCAAGCGAGTCATCTTGGAATTTTTGCTATAAATTTGTTTCTGGGCCTCTTCATACATAGAATCTTGAAGGTTATTTAGAAGACATCTCAAGGTACTTGTGGTTAAAAATAAAGCTTCTGGGTCGATATACTATCAGAGATATACCCTATGGAAGATAGGGTTTGTTAACTAATCCTATAACTAGCCTCAAACATGTGTTATAGGTTGAAAAGTCATATCTTCTTCAATGAGGATCCAAATTCTATGAGACCTATTGAATTTGAAAGAGGACAATCCATATTATTTCCGGAAAAAAATTCAGAATCAGGTATTAAATATTGGACAGGTGACATTCTATACAAGTTCGCTCCCCTGGAAAGGCCAAAAATCAGCAAGGCTTGGGAAAGTTACCCTAAATTTCACTTAGCACATCCAATTTTTGTCAAACCTATGGAATTGCAGAGAAGACATTCAAAGTAATATAGGATCAAAGTTCAGACTCATAAGGGCCAACATTTCAGAAATATATCAGAAGGAAGGTCGGCTAGGAGGAAAAACTCCAAATTAAGGGCTTAAAAGGTACACAACTTACAATTGGCATAACTTTTTATTGGAAGATCTGTTTTTGGTGATTCAAAATTTGTAATAAAAAGGAAAAATAAGAGAATTATTTTTTTCTCACATGTCTCCAAAGGCTCCTCAAAAATTTACTGCACCAACTAAACCTCTACATATCTCAACCATTACTCGAGATGAAATCGAAGAGATTTATCACCAGGTGGAAAAGAGAATTACTGAAAATATGGATTAAATGGAAAATACAATGGACGAGAAGATAAATGAAAATAAGATGACATGAAGGAATATATGAAAATAAATATGGATGAAATGGATAATAATATGGATAAGAAGATGGATGAAAATAAATTAGAAATACAAAAATCCATGAAGGAACAAAATTATTTGTCTTTCATGATCTTCCACGCTCTAGATGAGAGACTCCCTAAAGGAGATATAAAAATGAAAGGAACTCATGAAAATAAGAGTAGTATTTGGGTTGAACAACCTGTCGATAATAAGCAATTTTCTAGTGGATTCAACTCTAACAGTGGAGTTAATTACGATTTGGGGTCCTAAATTCAACTTTCCCAAGTTTGAATTAAATAACTTTGATGGAACAAAGGTCTTTACATGGGTGAACCAAATAGATAAATATTTTGAACTACATAATATTATGGATCATAAGAAAAGGATTCACATAGCGACCTTGAAATTTGAGATAAAACCATATAAATGGTATCGATGTGTAGTTAAAAGGAAGCCCCTCTTTATCATTATACTTGGGGTTTATTTACAAGAGACTTAGAAGCAAAATATGGGAAAGTGTGGGAATAGGACTACTTCATTCAATTGAAAATAATCAAGCACTTAAGTGACATTGAATATTATAATTCATAATTTTAGGTATTGGCCACTAGGGTGGATGCCATAAGTGATGAACATTTGTTGGAAGCTTACATGGATGGATTAAAACAAGATGTTAAACATGAGATTTTCTTAAGACATCATAAATATATTATGGAAGCTATGCAAATTTCTCGTCATATTCAAGCCAAAAAAAAGGCTACACATAAGTCTACCATTGGAGCATACACAAGAAGTAGAGATCGGTTTGGGTTAATAAGACAAGCATACCTCAATCGACAAGGTTGACACCTCAACAAATGGATGAAAGAAGAGAAAATAGACTATGTTTCAATTGTGACAACAATTACAATAAGGGGCATAAATCATGTGAGAACAAATTATTCTACATAAGCTGTGAAGAGGAAGACGATTAGGAATTGGAACCACCACAAGATCCAGATTTAAAAGAGACTACTCCAACAATATATTGTCATGCATTGGCTGACATCAATACTCCACAAACCCTCAATATACAAGGATACATCAAAAAGAAAAAAGTAACAATGTCGATTGATTCTCGTAGTACCCATAATTTCATCAATTACAAATTAACAAAAGATCTCAATTACTTTGTATATCCCACACTAGAGTTTCAAGTAATGATTGCAAATGGAGGTACCATAAATTATTCAGGGAAATTCCATAGTATTAAGCTCAACATGGGGGAGTATTTTCTGGATATCCCCATGATTTCCATCCAAATGGGGGGTGTTGATGTCGTATTAGGGGTAAAATGGTTACAATAATTGGGAACAATGGCCCTTAATTTTCAAGATATTTTCATGAGAGTTTCCTCAGATGGAAAGGAAATTACTCAAGGGAAAACCTCTAAAGTGATAAGCTCTAATATCATGAAAAAATTACTCAAAAAGGGACACCATGGTGTAGTTGCACAATTTTTCTCACTTGATGTTCAAACATCTATATCCTCTGCTCCATTATACCTCCAAATAGTTATCAACAATCATTTCGAGGTAATTGGTGAAATGCCTAAGGGTCTTCCACCTACTCGAGATCATGACCATGATATTCATTTGAAACCAAGAAGTGTACCACCTAACATTAGGCCTTACAAGTATCCATATGCACGGAAGAGTGAGATTGAGCGCATGATCCAGGAAAATGTTAGAGGTCGACATCATTCAACCTAGACAAAGTTATTTCTCTTCACTAGTTGTGATGGTTACAAAAAATGATGGTTCATGGCGTATGTGTCCAGATTATAGACAACTCAACAAAATGACCATCAAAGATAAGTTTCCTATTCCTTTCATTGATGAATTATTAGATGAATTGCATGGAGCATTTTTTTTTACTAATCTCAATATTTGTTTGAGATATCATCAAATCAGAATGAGGATGGAAGACATTCCTAAAACAAATTTTAGAACACATGAAGGTGATTATGAGTTTTTGGTTATGCCATTTGGACTTACCAATGCACCTTCAACATTTCAAATATTGATGAATTCTATTTTCAATCCCTTGCTTAGAAGATTTGTGTTAGTATTTTTTGATGACATATTAATCTACAACAAATATTGGGAAGAGAATGTACAACATGTTGATAGAGTATTACAAGTATTGGAAGAGCAACGACTTTATGCAAAGACTTCCAAGTGTTCCTTTAGGGTTCAATAAGTGGAATATTTGGGTCATATTGTATCTCATGAAGGTGTAAAAGTGGACCCTAACAAAATTAAATCTATGAGGGAATGGAAGATTCCCAAAACCTTGAAGAAACTTAGAGGATTATTAAGGTTAATAGACTATTATCACAAGTTTGTCAAGAATTATGGTCAAATAAAAACACCTCTAATAACATTATTAAATAAGGAATCATTTTCTTGGACATAAGAAGCAACCAAATATTTTGATAAACTCAAGGAGGCTATGTGTACTACTCTTGTTCTGGCCACACCGGACTTTACAAAAACATTTATTGTGGAGTGTGATACCTCAGGTCATGGAATTTGTGCAATGTGAATGCAATAAGGAATTCCTCTTTCCTTTGAAAGAAGTCAACTTAAAGGAAAAAAACTTAGTTAAAACCATTTATGAAAAATAAATGTTGGACATACTACATACAGTTCATAAATGGTGCCATTTCCTAATATGAAGACACTTCAAAGTAAAAACAGATCATGATAGTTTGAAGTACTTCTTGGAGCAAAGATTATCTTCAAAAGAGAAAAAAAAATGGGTTGCAAAGATGCTAGATTATGACTTTGAAATCATCTACAAAAAGGGAAAACATAATGTTTTGGAAGATTCCCTTTCAAGGATAGAAGAAGAAACTGAAGGTTCACTATGTGTTATTTCTATTCTACAATCTGATTGGGTGGAAGAAGCAAGGATAGAATGGAAGCAAGATCAAGGGGTTTGCAAGATCATTCAAAAACTACATGAGGATGCTAGTTCATTAGATAATTTTGTATGGAAGAATGATTTTCTATGGTATCATGATCATCTATATTTATGTAAGAATCCCTAACTCAAACAAAAGGTCCTTCTAGAATTGAACACTTCTCCTATAGGAGGACATTCAAGATTCTTGTAAACATACCATAGGATGAAGAAGGATTTTTTCTGGGAAGGTCTTAAAACTGATATACAAAAGTTTGGTATGAATGTTTAGTCTACCAAAAAAATAAGGGAGAAACAATCAAGACACTAGGTCTCCTACAACCATTAGCTATACCAATTCAACATTGGGAAGAAGTTTCAATGGATTTTATTATAGGTTTAACCAAATCCAAAGGAAAGACTTTCATCATGGTAGTAGTGGACCAATTGAAAAAGTATGCCCATTTTTTCTCTCTTTCTCATACTTTTAAAGCAAGTACGATAGCCACAACATTCATGGAAACAGTTCAAAAGCTACATGGAGTCCCCAAGATTATTGTAAGTGACAGAGATCCAATTTTCACTAGAAAATTTTGGACTAAATTATTTTCTTGTTTGGGTACTCAATTGGCTCACAACTCATCTTACCACCCTCAAACCGATGGGAAAATTGATATTGCGAATAAATGTCTAGAAGGATATCTTTGTTGTTTTGCATCCGATAAACAAACACAAGGGGTCAAGTGGTTTCCTTTGGCGGAATGGTGGTACACCACATCCTTCCATACTTCTTAAAAAAATGTTCCCATTTATGGAACTTTATGGATATCATCCTCCATCCATTACATCACCCTTGAAAGGGAATAGAGGTTCAAGAAATGGAGTACCACATAGGGAACCAACAAGAGGTTCTAAAACTATTGAAGGACAACTTGGTTATGACACAAAACAGGATGAAACAACAAGCATATACACATCATAATGAAAGGGAATTTGAAGTGGGGGATTGGTTATTTATGAGGCTACAACCATATAAACATATGTCCCTCAAACAACAATAGAAGGACACTAAATTAGCACCCAAATATTATGGCCCCTTTAAGGTTTTGCAAAGGATTAGAAGTATGGCTTGGAAATTGGAGTTGCCTCCATCTTCACGTGTACATCCAGTCTTCCATGTTTCTTGCTTAAAGAAGGTAATCAAAAACAAGATCCCAGTCGAAACTATTTTACCAAATATTAATGAAGAAGGGAAAATCATACTAGAACTAGAAACAATCCTTGAAACAAGTATTAAGCAACTGAGAAATTGAGAAATCATGGAGTACCTCGTCAAATGGAAGAACCTACCAGTGGAAGAGGAAACATGGGAAGGTGAGTTCTTCATGCAGAAACACCCGCAGTTAGTCAAGTGTTGAGGAAAACACTTGTTTGAAGGGGAGGGGCATATTAAGACCTAGACAAAGCCCCATTTTATGTGTAAAACCCATTATTAATCCCTAGATATTGAATTATTACATTTATAGTATTATAATTGTATGTTGGCTAGAACCCTTCATGGTACCCTTTCATTATAATTGTACCATTTGTCTCCTATCTATATATATATACCAAGGAGACCCAGTCTTAGGATCATCTTATCTCATCTCATATTGTATTATGAATGGGATGAACTGTAAAAGGAGATTTACCCCTCGAAGTGGACAATATTCATTGACTTTTTATCATTTTTTAAGGCGTTGGATCATAACATGTGTCTTGATTTTCACATCCTTAACAACTTGACAAATAAGTATTAATTCCCCATTTCAACTATTGATGATCACTTAGATAAGCTACATGGAGCATAGTTCTTCACCAAACTTGATTTTAGCTCTGGTTATTACAAAATTTGTATGAAGGAAGTTGATATTCCCAAAACTGTTTTTCTCACTCATGATGGTCATTATGCATTTTGGAAATTCCCTTTGGTCTTTGCAATACACATTCCACCTTTCAAAGCCTCATGAACCACATCTTTAAGCCCCTTCTATGTCATTTTGTCTTGGTCTTCTTTTGATGAAATCTTGGTCTACAACAAAACTTGGGTGGCACATGTGTATTAGATCTTACAACTCCTTCGTCATTACTAATTGTTCCTCGAGTGTTCTAAATGTGCTTTTTGTGCTTCTAAAGTTGAATATCTAGGACACATTTTTAGTGGGGAAGGTGTGACTGTGAATCCCAAGAAAATTGAGGTGATGAAAGATTGGCCTCATCCTAAGACCCTTAAAAGTTTGTGTGGTTTTCTTGGCCTTACATGTTACTATCAAAAAGTTCGTTTAAAACTATGGTAAAATTTTCCCTCCTATCACCAACTTGCTAAAAAATAATTCCTTTAGTTGGAATAAGGATTTTTGGGATTTCAAAAATTCTATGTTTACCACACTAGTCCTCACCTCTTCTAAATTCAATAAGAATTTTGTTTTGGAATGCGATTCCTTGGACAAATGAATTGGGGTTATGTTAATGAAAAAGGGACACTCACTCACTTTCACTAGAAATAAATTATTTGATAGAAACATAGGAAATCCACTTATGAGAAGGAAATGTTGTCTATTCTCCATGTAGTTGATATGTGACATACTTACTTGGCGGGGAGTCATTTCCATATTAAAATAGATCATTGTAGCTTGAAATATTTCCTAGAACATAGGTTTTCCTCCACAGGGCAGCAAAATTGATGCAACAAGAATCTTCCCCTTGCCATCAAAGTTCATTTGCAACAAAACATTTCTTGATTTGTTCATAATTGAAATCACAAATTCCATAATGCTTCTTCCTCATTGTTACATTTTCCTTCTTTTCGATCTGAGCATGCCATAACTCCTGGGGTTGTACCTTCGCTATCACATATCCATGTTTGTTTCCATGTAGCACCACAAACATATGCTACATAATCACCAATTTGTACTAACCAGACTGTGACATATTCACTTACTACAACTTGTTTCCTGCTGCAACTCACCCTCTCCCACTGCAACACACTTCATGTTGCAACCTTCTCTCTTGTTGCAATGTGCCTGCTTTTATGCAACATGCCTCATATGAAAAAATGACTATGCTACAACACATCTTCTGTTGCAACTCGTCTCCTACTATGATGCACCTTTGCTGCAACACATATCTTACATCACACCTCTGCTACAATATTCCTTTGGTGCAACACATATGTTGTTGCAACCCATCTAAACCTACGGTTTCATCACATATGTTGTTGCAACCCATCTACACCTGTGACTGCAACACATATTCTTTTGTTGTAACACGTCTCTTGTTACAATGTGCCTTTGTTGTGAAAAATATTTTGCTGAAACTCACAACATTTCTTCAATCATGCAATTACATTCGCCTCTCATAGAATATCACGTTATACAGTCACCCCAACTACAAAGAGCCATCAATCCACTATACAGTCTCTCTCAGACCCATGTCCACCTGTAGATGATCACAAATCAAGCATGGTCTTCAACATATCCATTCCACCTGTACACAAATATCATACATAACTATTCTACATGGGATTTCCTCATTCAAGCAATGACATTAACTTGCACATAATCATGTCAATAACATAGAAAATGACATCATACAATATTCCATTCACACACATGCCCAAAAATATTAAATATGTAAAACATTAACTCTTGTATTCATTCATATAGATTACAATACATTGGTTCTATGACCATACATGAGCTTACAATCTTTGTTGGGCTGCCAATCCAAAGGCCATGGAAAACTCAACCACTTCTCTCTCTCCTATCTCACACGATCTCTCCTCTTGTTGACTCTGTAGGCTCCCTTGCAATTCTTGATGTTGTGTTTTATTCCTTCATAATTATTTGCTTGAGTTTCCCCAATGGCTCATCTCTCCCTTTCATATTCTAGCTTCTGATCTGTCCTTTCCTTAGTGACTCTTTGCCTACTACGCATTCTTCCAGATTCCAACCAACAATGTGCTCCTCCTGAACCGTAACACCCATAACTAGAATCTACAACAACACATTCATCCTCATCATGCAATCATGCTCACAGTCTGTAGCGACACTACCTCAATCATCCTTCAATCTGCAACAACCTGTCAATTATAGCAACCTGTAACATTATTCAATGCTTAATCACTGTCGTAACAAATTTGTCACATCCCTGCAACTTCCTTTGCTATGTCAACCCAAGATGAATGAGATGCTCCTGCATCAAAAAGTGGGTCACCAAAATGTTAGGCTATGACTATGAGATTATATACAAGAAATATAAGGAAAATGTGATGGTTAATGCTCTATCTAGGAAGTATGATGAGGAAGTGTTCGTATTTTCCTTATTTTTCCTAGTCCTTGATTGGCTACAAGAGGTACGTTAGGAATGGTTAGAGGATGCTTATATCATGCACATGATCCACCAACTATAGGCCAACCCACATACACACCCAACTTACACTTGGAAGGTTGATGAGATCCGTTATAAAGGTCGTGATATTTTGATTTGAGATTCCTCATTCAAATCTAAAGTGTTATCTGAATTATGCTCCTCTCTCACAGTGAGTCATTTTGGGTTTTAGAAAACACATGACCAGATTGGGTGTTCATTCTTTTAAGAAGACATGGAAAAGGACATCTACACCTTTGTGGTTGAATGTGATACTTTCTAATGACACAAAGGAAAAACAATAAATCCTATAGGAGTCTTACAATCCTTACCCATTCTTTCAACTGTGTGGAATAACATTTTTATGATTTCATTATGGGGTTACCAAAATCAGGAAACAAATTAGTGATTATGGTAGTTGTGGATAACCTTCCAAATATGCTCACTTTTTTTCTTTGCAACATCTCTTCAATTCAACCATAGTAGCACGTGTCTTCATCGAAAACATTTTAAACTACATGGCATTCCTAAATCCATCGTAAATGATCATGATCCCACCTTCACTAAGAATTTTTGGAAAGAGTTGTTTTGAATTCAAGGTACCCAATTAATCTTAACACCACATATCACCCCCAAAATTATGGCCAGATGGAAGGAATCAATAAATGTTTGGAAACTTATTTACATTATTTTGATTTATAATGGAAAGCCCAATGGATCTAGTGGTTACCCTTGGYAGGATGGTGGTATAATTCCACCTATCCTGGCGCTACTAAAATGACCCCCTTTAAGGAAATTTATGGACAATTGCCCCTGTTAGTGATCTCATACTTTCCATGCCTCTCTAAGGTTCAAGAGGTGGAAAACATCCWAACAACCTATGTGGAAATTCTTCATACCATCAAAGATAATTTGGTGTTGGCTCAAAATCGTATGAAGCAACATRCCAATCAACATCACTCTGAATTCCATTTTGAMAAAGAGGATCAAGTGTCTTAAATATCCAACCCTATAACCAAACCTCACTCAAGGAGAAGAGTCACTAGAAATTAGCTCCTAAGTTTTATGGACCCTATAATATACTCAAATGTRTAGGTCTAGTGGCTTACAAATTGGCTCAACCCAACCATTCTAAACTCCACCCAAATTTTCATGTATCCTACTTTTTTTTTTAATAATAATTGTAAATTGTATTAGAAAAAGGTTGCAACAAATACTATATTAGATATTACATCATAGTATAGTTCTAGTAAAACATAACAACTGATACACAATCCATACAAAATCTTGTTACACACCCAAAACAGAGAGTGGCCTTATCCTTGTGCAAAATTACCAAGTGCTTCTTTAAGTTATATATTCTATAGTAAATGCCTAGAATTTTTAAAGTCCTAAGAAACATTTAAATAAGCTTTTCACATAATGAGTAACAACATCCTCCAAACTTGTATTGGTTAGTTCATTGTCCTGACTCACAGGTTACATTTCCTCATTGAATTGTTGCATAGATTCTTCCTCTTTTGGCCCTGTTGGTGACGGAAGTCACTCCTGGATTGCTATCAGGAGCAGAGCCCGACGCCCATCAGTTTTGTGTCACGATTGTTCATAGATGGGTGATCAAATGGAAGGAAACTCTAAACAGTAGTGTCCAACTCTGAAAACAGGC
>JASDQU010108855.1:28510-63995 GCA_032191745.1 Picea mariana
GATGGATATGTTCCACTGTTTGTGACTATGTGTCACGGATTGAGTAGTTGTGTACTACTATGGATAAACACAATTGCGTTCTATCAATTGACATTGTACCAGTTGTCATGGAGATTATTCAGTTGGATAATAATGGCGCTGCTTGTGATTTAATTAGCCTATGTGGCTATAATGATGCTACCATTTGAATGGTCTCTTTGTGCTCAAGACCATTATCAGTTATACCTCCCTAGCTAGGAGGGAGTGTTGATATTATGGTAGCTTCGGGAGGTATCAACCTCCATTGTTACCTTTGACAAGATTAGAATGTTCCAGAAGTAAGAAAAGAAGTGAATGTAACCCTAGAAGAGATGTCGGCTAAGAGAGATAATTAATATGAATTAATTAGTACTCATAATGAGAATTCGACCCAGACAGTATGCCAGAACTAGTATAAATACATGGTGCCAATCTTCACTTTACACACAACTCTCAGAATTACAGAGAGACACTTGTGCGCACTGCAGTTGGGCAGTCTTATACGCAAGTCCCGGAGAAGGTGTTGCCGCTAGTTCTGAAGTCTATAGTTTCTATCTTTATGGGTTGGACTCTCTGATCAGCTTTGGTTACTTCTTGCTTGGTGCATTATCCTTTCTTGGCTATTGATTTTCTACCAGGATTCTTCTCTCTGTCAAGTTCAAGGTGCTCGGGGGTGGCTTCGGCCTATGGTTGGGTGAGAATAGTGATATTGTCTATGGTTAAACGAGCACATTCTAACAAGGGTCTCTTGTGAAAAGTACATTTTGGGAGTATCTCTTGTGTATATTTTGTGTGTATCTCTTGTGTATCTTTTGTGTGTATCTCTTGAGCATGATTGAAGATCTATTCTGAGAGAGAGAGTGTGAGAAGGATCTCATGGAAACATCAAAGTTTTAGCATGTATGAGATCTTGACGAAAAAAGTATTGGAGGTTCAGAAACCCTAGTTTCTGAGGTGTACATGGGCTAGAATGGGCCAGGACGCATACATACATGGGCTATATGAAGACAGAGAACGTACAATGGATGAATTTATGGAGATTGGTGTTTGAGTTGATGCCAAGCTCTTGAAGACTGAAGTAGGATCCATATCTACAGTCTATGGGCTCAGTTGGCTCAGTTCTTCCACTGAGACTCTGGTATGGTTACATTATTATCTTGATGGATACTATTGGTTGTTGTGTGCTGAATGCCTAGGGCATTCTTGGTATGTTGTTGTGATGTGGTTTGTGTTTCGCTGATAGAGTGAGAAGAACTCTTCTGATTTAGTATTGATATGATGGCTATAGTATACTGGTTGTTTACACATGTTTGAGTAGTATTCATATTGTATAGTTGAGAAGCATGAATAAGATATTGGAGAGATTGGATGTATTGTGATTGGTTGTGGTTCATATTGGACAGTGGGAGATAAAAGAGAATGCAATTGGAGGTTGCAGAGGATCTGAGTATGTGAAGCAAAACAAAACCCTAGTTTCTCATATGTATATGCATTTTGCATTATAGTTTGGCCACGTACATATGCAAGATGTAGTGAGCCAGGGCACGTACACACACAAGCTGCACTACTAACAGGTCACGTACCTGTGACAGATTGATATCTGTGGAGGATTGTTGCCTCATCTCAGTTGGTGCTGAGGATGTAAGTTGAGTCTTCCATATAGAGCTGGTGTTCTTGTAGAGTTATAATATATTCAATTGTTGTTGATAAACCCCAAGGATTGTAGTCCGTAATAAAAAAAAAATTGTACATACATCTTATGTTCTTTGTGTTCCTTGTGGTGATAGTTTGTTGATGATATATTGTTGATATATGTTGTTGATATGTGTTCACATTTAATTGGTTATAAAAGACAACAATGGTTAATGAGTTAATGGTGATTTCTAACTAATGAGTTTTTTGTAAGAAGGAAGTTTTGGGAAAAAGGGCCCTACATTGTTCACCCCCCCCTTTCAGTGTAGTTGATGTGTCCAACAATTTTGTTTCTCCCATGACTACCGATCCTTTACACCACTTCCCAATAGTTCTAAGAATCAAGCTAAAATTTCTTTGACAATTTCACTACTATGCATCCACAAAAAACAATATACCAATGATACCATAACAAAAAACCCACACCAACAAAAAATCAATAATAGGGAGGCTAGGAGGCCTCATAAGAATGTATGCAACAACTAATAACTCAACGGAGGAATTTAGCGCAAAATTTTCTTTGCATATGTTTTGTTTTCCTTCACAAATTTGATTCATTGAATCAACAATTACTAGCCAGAGGTAGGAAAACAATTATAATTATTACCTTGTCTTAGTATTAAATAAGGACACAAATCTCATTTGCACCAACCACATTGAACTAATTTTGTTTCTCCCATGACTACCAATCCTTTTACACCACTTCCCAATGGTTCTGTGCATGCCAATTTGGCATGCACAACAACCATAGGGATTTTGTGCATGCCAATTTGGCATGCACAACAACCCTATGGCTGTTGTGCATGCCAATTTGGCATGCAAAGAAGCCACAGGGTTGATGTGCATGTCAATTTGGCATGCACAACAACCATATGGTTGTTGTGCATACCAATTTGGCGCACACAACAACCATATGGATGTTGTGCATGCCAAATTGGCACGAACAGAATCCACAGGGCTACTATGCATGCCAAATTTGGCATTTACAACAACCATATAATGAAGCACTATATGTATCATCTATCAACAATGTAAACTATACAAAATTTCATGATTTAGTTTATTTCCTATCAATAATGGGAAAAAAAAAACATGAGTTTTAGGATTTGTATTGTGTCCTTGTCAATATCGGATTCACCATTTTACTAATTATCATAGCCATTGTTCACCAAAAAATATAATGAATTGAGGTTCTCAATAGCTAGAGAAAATTATGAGCCCCAAAAAAAAAACTTTTCTAAAACAAGAAGATAATCATATCAAGTATTCACCATTTTTACTAATTATCATAGCCATTGTTTACCAAAAAATATAATGAATTGAGGTTCTCAATATCTAGAGAAAATGATTATCCCCCAAAAAGAAACTTTCTAAAACAAGAATATAATCATATCAAGTAGAATTTTGAAACCCCAAGATAAGATCTGAGTATGATCAATCTTCATGTCAATATCTAAATATGATATCACCATTAAGTGGTGTTGGTCTCAAAATTAACAAAAACTAATAAAAATTATGAGACAATTAATATTTATCTCCAAACTTCAACTCTAAACCATCGCTGAGATATATCTCTTGATACCTGGGTGAAAAAAAAAGAAGCATTTTTCAAATTCAAAATTTAAAAATTTTAAATAAAATATATCTACAAATTTCAAATAAAATGTACACATACCATTTTATATAAATAAAACAAATTGTGAGTAAAGAAAAATTGACATACCAAAACTATTGAAGTTTCATCTTCCAAAATCCATGTGCTCCTTTTCTACCAATAATTTAAACATCACTGTAACAATAAAAAGAAAAACCAATAACACATATTAGCATATACTTGATGAGCAAATATTTTAAAGATATTTAACTTTATTAAATAACAATGAGAAATAATAACATGTACATGTTGAGGAAAAGGTATGAATTACCTTACTCAATCATTTTCGGATCTTGCCTAGCTAGGACAAGATAGTTGGGAATGTCACCCGGGGGTTTATAGCCTCAAAATATTCTCTCAATACGCAAGTATTAATTGCAAGGACTGAGGTTGATTTATAGTTTAAATATATAGAAAAAATAAAAATAAAAAACTTTTGGAATTTACACATATTTGCGATTAAGTAAGCATGGAGATCAAAAAGCGAAAAGTAACCAAGTCACAAATACACATATATGAGAAAGGATAGAAATCTGATTTTATTTCACTCTGAGATATCAAGAATGTCTTGTCTTTACAAAACCCATGTGAGGGCATGGACCAAAGTCTGATTTAGAGATCTTCGATGAAAACCATACAAAAAGAATCCGACAGAAAGTAAAACTAAAATTAATAATCTGGATCATCTTGCCACAAATTGTTGTCAATTTGACTATGCAAGATATCCTTTATCAACCATGAAACTTAATTCACAAATAGACAAGAATACACATACTATCAAGGATGGATCAACACCTCTAAAACAAGAGTCTGAAAAGTGTGTTTTAGTCTTGAACCTTGTTGTCTACAATAAGACCCTGTTGTCAAGAAGAGAATTAGGCTTTGAATAAACTCAGAAATGAATGAAAACTGAAACAATCTCATGTAACTTAAAGAGAAAATCTTAGTATTGTTTTCTCCTTCTATTCCCCTCTTGTCTCTTCTTCTCATTCATCTTTTATCTTTTCCAAATAAGTTGAAGTAGTTCAACTAATTTCTTTACTTAAGTTGATTTAACTTACCTAATTACTTTTGGAGAAATAAATAATAATAATATAGTTAAGGGTCTTAACTAATAATAACTAGGTAGGTGGGACCCCTTGTGGCTCACGTCATTTTTTCCTTTTAACTCATGAAATAGCATACAAAAAAAATAATCATTTTAACCATATGCCACCCTTGTAACTCCCTTGAATGTCTTTCAAACTGGATATTTAAATATCAGAAATAATTTATATCATATCCAAAAAGAATATATATGTCCACATTATCCACAAAATATCAAAATAGAGCTTTCTATCCAAAAATATTGAAAACCAATAAGCATTGTCTTCATCAACTGAAATCATAAAAAACATAATCTAAAACCATATTTTCCACTTTGTGAGGCAATTTTCCCTTTTTCGTTGTTGTTTCCCTTAGAATTCTCAGAAGTAGCATGTGGTAGATTGGACCCTTGGGGTTGTATCTCTCTAATCACATGAGAACAATCATCCTTCAAATGCATGTGGCAAGACACAGATTTCGAGGAATCATTGGAGGGAGAAGAAGGGGAGGCAAGTGCTTTTCCCTTGTCTTGCACAGGTTGGGGAATATCAATTTTTAATCTCTTACTGGCATGTGAAGACTGAACTGGCATGTGAGCATGAGAAATATGTCCATTGGGATTGACAGGTGGTGGCAAAGGAAATGACATAGTGGTCCAACCATGATGGTGAAAGACAAATTGGTTGATGATCTCTTTCCAACCATCATTTGCGGGGACTTCAGGATGCAAAGACACATGTGGAGGAACGTGAATGCCAGGGATATTATGAGGAGGATGAAAAGGGGGTCTTTCTAGTTTAGGATGCATTATTCCATGGTAAACCCAATTAAAGAACCCAACTTGGAACAGTTGGTTCAATTCTTGAGGATCAACGTCAAAATGGATAAAAAATCTAGGCCTCCTATGTCCTCGGTTCCAATTTCCCCTGCCTCTATTATTTCGGCCATTGTTGCCCCTACTAAAAAAATCTTCTTGTAGAAGCAGTTTGTTAGTAATGAAGCTCTTAATAAACCATACATGACACTCTACCTATATGAATAAAAAATTGGCTTGAAAATTGACACGAGATACATGGAAATCCATCCATAACAAATCATTCATTAATTGTCATGTGAACAAGGGGTGATAGGTTTCATGGGAAATATGGAGGGAGTGTAGTTATCAAAAAATGGTAGAATGATAGGGAATGCATATACAAATATTGTTCATCAATTAATCAAACCATTTAACTATGTATAAAAATATAAAAATATCAGTCACCAACCCTTGCTATGTTATCACTTTTGTCACTTCTGCTCAGAATTTTATTTTTAAATTTATATCATAGAACAGGGATGCAATAAGTGAAATCGGGGTTGTGAGGGGAGTGTAGTTAGCAGAAAATGGTAGAATGATAGGGAATCGATATGGATACTTTTTGTTGAGGAAAAGATATGAAATGATCTTACTCAATCATTTTCAGACCTTGCTTGGCTAAAGCAAGATAGATTGGAATATCACCCTATGTTTATAGCCACCAAAAATTTTATCCTAATTCACAAGTATTGATTACAAGTGCTTAGGCTGGTTTTTTATAAATGAAAGATTGCTGAAAAATTCATTATTTATGTAATTTTATGAATATAAATGATGCTGAAATAAACATAGAGACATAAGTAAAGAGATTGATTCAATAATCAAAATGGATGAGACATAAAGAAATCGTTTATTTCATTCCAATTCATCAAAATAATCGCTCTCTTTACAAAATTCCCTTAGGAATTTTTGGACCAAAGTCAAACTTAGATGTCCCCGATGAATCATACAAAAGGACTTCTAACAGAAAATAAAAAATTGAACTTTAAAAGTTGGATCAGCTTGCCACATATTGCTTCCCACTCAACTCTGCACAATATCCTTTGTCAGTCATGAAATTTAAATCACAAACAAACAAGTCTACACAGACTATTAAAGATAGATCAACACCTCTAAAAAACAAGTGTCTGAATGATGTAATTTGGCCCTGAATCTTGTTGTCTACAAAAGGACCCTGCTATCATAAAAAATAAATAGGCTTCCAGTGAATTAAAGGATGAATGAAAACTAAATTATCTCAACAAAAATCAAAGAGAAGACCTTAGTATGCTTCTCCTTCTATTCTCCTCTCTTTCCTCCTTTTCCTTTTGCTTTTAAGCAATTTGAATTAGTTGAAGTAGTTGAACTTATTCTTTAGTTAAATTAACTAAAACTCAACCAACGTTTTAGTTAAGGGGGAAAAGTAATAAAATCATAATAAGGGTTTTTAATAATTAATAACTAGTAGGTGGGATCCCTTGTGACTCCCTTTAGTTCTTTAACAATCATAACAGAACTAGTTAATCAAACAAAACATCCCTCCTTGTGACTCCCATCCTCACTTTCATATGTTGACAATTTATATCAATGGTAATTGAAATTATTTCCAAAACTATATTACCATATATCCAAAAAATAGTGTGTTGTCCAAAATTTCAGAAGTCAATTGTTCTCAACAATCAATAAATAAAAACACTTAAAATCCATATTTGCCACTCTGGGAGGCAATCATTTCCTTGTTGTTGTTGTCATTCTTTGATCTCTCTGAATTTTCCTTAGGTAGTGTGGATCCTTTAGGCCTAGTATCACTGATCACATGAGAGAAATTATCTCTCAAATGCATGCAGGAGAACACGGATTTGGCAGAGTCATTTGAGGATGAGCAGGGGGAAGCAATGGTTTTTCCTTTGTCAAGAGCATGGTGGGCCTCAGTTTTTAACCTTTTTCTTGCATGAGAAGACTATATTGGTGAGTGGATAGGGGCAACTTGTATAATTTGATTAACAGGTGGGGGAGAAGGTAGAGATAAGTTAGGCCAGCCACGATGTTGGGAGACTGTCGAGTGGACAATTTATTGCCATCCGTCATTTTCAAGGACTTTGAGTTGCAGTGAGACATGAGGAGGCACTGTGATACCTGAGACCTGTGGGCCTTGGAAGGGAGGTATTTCAGGCCTAGGTTGGACCACTCCTTGCCTAATCCAGTTAAAAAATCTAACTTGAAATAGCTGGCCTAAATCTTGTGAGTCTGCATCAAAGTGTATATAGATCAAACTTGTTCGTCTAGGGCCCCTATTCCAATTTCACCTTCCTCGGTTACCTCGACCATGGCTACCTTTGCTGAAAAATCTCATTCATATATGCATTATTGATTAACAAATAGTTTCTTTAACAACCATACCTGACAAATCTTTTAAATATGAAATAAAATTTGGCTCAACAACATATTAGACTCATGTAATCCAATCCATACAAATTGTTTAATAGTTGTCAATGAGCAAGGGGTGAACAAGGGTTTTGGGATATGTGATGGGTTGTATTGAGTGAAAAATGTTAAAATGAGGGGGAAAAGATCATGATTACTGCTCACAGACATAAAACAATCAATTGTAACGTAAACCAAAAGAATATATCACTGTAATTCATTCATGTGATCCTTTAACTTTCATAATACAAAATTTATCTTAACTATAATTAAATTTTAGGAACATGGAGTGGATGGTGAATATGGGAAGGTGAGGGGAATTGTAATGTGGAAAAAAGTGAAATAATAGTAGGGAAAAAATGAATGTTGTTTGTAAAATCAATTAAGTAATCCATAAAACAGTTATGTATTTAATGCAAATGATCCAACACCAATTAAACAATTACTGTGACCAATTAAACAATTACTGTGTGTTAAAACTTGTTCACTATCCCACATTTAAATATTCAACCATTTTTATTAACACAGTGTATCATCATACTCAGAATCATTATGCCTTTCAAACTTCCTATTAATAGAATTCTGTTTTTTTTTTCATTTCCTTCTCTTTTATATTTAAAACAAAATCAAAGGAACACATAATCATATTGCTTCAACTCTTTTCGGCATACAAAAACGCCAACCATTTCCCATAATTTCTAAATCCTCAAATCAAACATAGACATGGGTCTTTCCTGAATTGAACAGACTCTTTTAAAACATGCTCAATTCCATTCCTTTGGCAATATTAACCATTAAATTTGCAATGAAACCATACTACCAAAACCTCGTGCTTCATCTCTGATGGTGAAAAAAAACAAAATGATGCACGATGTCTCCATAAATCATACACAATAAGATCCAAGTCACAGTCATCAACTCTTCAATTTGCAATAATCTTGATCAGGTCAAATTAAACACACAACAACCACCAAATTCAATTTATACCACATTGTAGGAACACACAGACCAACGCATAATGAAAAGAGGCATCTATGTGACTGTACATTACCGTTTACTCTCAATCATCTAATTAAATAAAAAAAATGATTTGGGTTATAGATTCAACTATCACAACAAAGGGAGGCACCGACTGTATACCAATTATCATTTCCAATTACAAATCTCCAACAACCCGATCAAACAGAGATGAGACAATAATCAAATCCACTGTCAATACTACTCAACCAAGTTATGACAGTCAACAAGATACTAGACAAGAGTGTGACTGGTTGATTTTATCAAAATAGGGCTATGTAACTAATGAACATAAGAAGTAATCAAGGGTTCGCTCGCTAACCAAACATAGGGAGACTGGAGGTTGACCATATCAACAGTAGGTGATAACCCTTGAGACAAGCACGGTGGAACCAAAAGCCTTATAACTATTATCTTGTAAAATGGGGTGACAGTTCGACACCAAATAGGGTAGGCAACGATGCAGAGGAGCAGAGATTGGTCACTGGATAGTAACCAACACCAAGAATGCACAGAGGCATAACCCTTGTATTTTCCCAATAATCGAACAATGATTGATGGAAATGCAGAGCCTAGGTACTACCAACAACCCTAAAGCATACCTCTTGGAATAATGACCACCCCATAACCAATTGTGTTGATGCCAATACCACAAAATAAGCCCACGACCAGGTGAAAAATATATACAGTGACCAAAAGGTGGTTCGAAACATACATAGCAACCCCATAGCACCAAATACAACCGAGTGTGGTTACCATTAATAGTGAGGAGGAGGCCAGCAAGGCTAAACAGAGTGAAACCCTCCAAAAAAATATCCATAACTACTTAAAACATTAGTGAGCCATCATAGTTTCCACCACACAGAATCACCAACAAAATCACAACTTCAACCATCAATTTTTTCATTTGCAAACAAATAACCACATAGTCATTCCAGAGAAAATACCCATGCATTTACATAGTTACCAATCTTAAGAAAAAAAAAACCAACACATTACCAAGCCAATGCTCATTTCATAGACAGAGCGAATTCATGGATGGGCGAAAATAACCATACCTGTAACCAATGGCTTTGAAAATGTGAGATGGTTGAGCAGTTCCTTCCACGCCTGAATCTCGAAGCTTAACCACAACAAAACCTAAATGAAAAATAACCATGCTAGGGTGATGACCCAGTGGGAGAAGTATGGAGTGACGTGCATTTACTGCACGTTTCTTCCATCCTCCACTCCATTCAATTTCGTAGTACACCATAGCCATCCAAAACAATACCATTAACCCCATGCCATTAATTCCATGCATCGAAACTTGCAAATAGTGCTTGCCAATTGTGCCACCCCAATCCATATTATCCATTTCCAAAACCATACTATAACATATATCAAATGCGTCCAATATAACTCAATATAATTCATATAGCCACTAACATTGCTAGTTAGGATTAGTACTAACTTCCTTTTATTTCTTTGGCACATAACCTTTTAACATAGTATGGTATAGTTCCTTTCTTGGATTTTTTTTCATAAATCTTTCCATTGCTTTTGATTCATTTTGTTACTAACATGTGTTTTGTGCAGGTGTAATAGGTAATGAATCATGGTGACAATATCAAATGTAACAAAAGTAAATATATGCCACTTCATACATGGAATTTAGAGCTTAGAATAACGGAATCATCACATAAAATGCATTATCCATTTTCCATTTTCCGCAAAAAAAACCAAGCTTGCATCATCAACCATATAGAACCCTGTAAGCAGTGTCGAAACAGTAGCATAAAATGTGTGATAAGACTATCTTTGAGCCTCCAGTATACAAGGGGGTCCTACCTACTAATATTATATATCATTAGCATAGTTTAAATAATAGGCTTTAACAATACTTTGCGAGTGAAATTCCTTGTAATTTTAATTGTGAGGGAAATCTATTTCCAATAGATTAAGAACTTAGAATATATGGTTTCGCGGACCAAAAATTATAGTATATCAAGAATACATAACCTGAATGATTATGCAATAGGTGAAGTGAGCGTATTTAATGGAAAAATGACCAAGAATTTGGGAACAACTCAATAAAAATGTTAAGTATGAGAGGGTTTATCCCTATATGCATAATCAGTCAACCAGAATTTATTCTTGACTTCAAGGAGAAAAAATTTATGGACTTTCTCTTTTAACTCTCAATGGATGAAAAAATGGAAAGCAGAAGCGAGAGGTAACCAATTTCTTCATAAGACAACAGTGAAAGCAGATAAAAAAATTCAATTATGCTTTCAGGGGGAACATCGTAACAATTGTGTAAGCTTGATTTTTATTGACTAACAATACCTTGAAGGAGTTTCACTGTGGAAGAACTGATCCAACATCTTATTCTTGACCAAAATCAAACTAAAAAGATGAAAAGAAATAAAATTCATGATAGAAATGGGACTGCAAAATTTAAAACAACAGAAATAAAATGACATAACTGCAAAAGCGGCATGAAGCTATTAAAAGAAATCAGAAATGAAAGCAATAGTGAAAATGAAAACAGAACTAGACTACCAATATACAGGAAAACCAAATAGTGTTAAAACTTTCAAGTTGGTTCCACGTATCATTTTAAGTGAGAACCGTTAGTGTTGTAATTGCTCTTGTAAATATTTTAAAATGTAAGAGTTTGTACCCAAAAAAAAAGTGATCTTGAAAGGACCTAGCCATAATTTTTGAAACTTCGAGACAATTGATAGTCCCTTGGAGTAAAAGATTAGATCATTAAGATAGATATGAATAATAACGTCGATCAAATCGTCATAAGCTACTTGCATGGGACTCTTAAAAGTGGCACTTGCATCAGATAAGCTAGAAGGTATACGTTCATAATTCAAGGTGCCCCAATGAGTAATAAAGGTGGTTTTATATTTATTTTCCCTTTTTACCTTGATTTGATTGTAACCAGAAAAACCATCAAGTAAGGACATCATCTGTGACCCTGCAACTTGTTGCAAAATCATTTCCATGTTAGGGAGAGGGAAGTGATATTTTATACTAGCCCGATTTAATGCGTGAAAATCAACGCATAATCTGATCTGACAGGTTGTTTTCCTAACGGGAACCAAATTGGAAACCCATTCAGAATATTTGGCTGGAAAGATGATTCCAACCTTCAATAGTTTTTCCAACTCCTTTCGAATAGTTTCTTCCAGTGCAGGGTTGATAGGTCTTTGTTTTTTCTTAACTGGTTTTATGCCTTCGTTGATGGGAATGACATGTTGTATAAGAGCAGGATCAAAACCAAGAAGATCCTCATAAGAACAAGCAAAAGCATATTGAAATTCACCAAGCAACTTGGAAAACTTCATTTTCTCTTCATCAGAACATTGGGCACCTATTTTAACATTCTTTGGAGACTCAGGTGTCCCAATGTTCAAGGAGATGGTTTGACCCACCTTCTTTTTTTACTCCTCTTCTTTATGTTTCTCTTTATTGCCTACAACACTCGATGAAAATGAACTCTCTAGAGGAGTCAAGCCTTTAGGAATCTTGTTATCTTCTATGGATATAATTTCCTTGGTCTTATAAGGTTCATTTTGAATGAAAGCATAGATTATCTCATCACTAGGGAAGACCTGCCAGGATTCTATATTGTCAGGGATATGTGGATGATATAGATATTGAAAAGTACAATCAGGTCTATGTGGCAGAATTTGCATATTAGGAGAGGCTGCAAAAACAGCTAACCGATCATCCATTGAGTTCAATTCCCTCTTAACATGAGTAATGTTGAAAGATAATCGGTTTGACATAAGTGCCCAAACCGTTTGGGTGTATTGTTTCATCAACTTGTTTCTAGGAGAGTGTATTTTATGTGCAAGGTTCACAACAAGCTCAGAATATCTAAAAACTGTAAGGTGACCACAACCTAGGTTATAGGCGTTTTCAATTCATAATAATAAAGCTTTGAATTCAGTGACATTGTTTGTTCAAGCAAACTCCAAAGTGTAAGAAACGTTATGAATTTTCCCCACAAGAGAATACAAGATTATTCCAGCTATGTTACCTTCATTAGAGAATGAACCATCAAAGTGCATGTGCCACATACCTTCATCTAAATTGATTTGTTCCAAGGGAATTTTATCCTCCTATGAAAAGATGTAATACACCCCTAGGTCCTCTTGGATATAGTTCACATTAGGTTGTGGGACACTCTGTATGTAAGGTGAAATCCCTCCCTCTGTAAGGACTATAATGTTTTTACCATTATGAGGAACGGATAAGCATGTCCCATCGAGTGAGAGGTATCCACCCATCAAGTATTTCCAATCTCTTCCTAAGATGATTGAGTAATTTCTTACTATCATATCAATTACCTTAATACTAAGGGTCGTCCTTATTTCAGGGTGTGCGCACAAAACTAAGGTCACATCTTTAATCTCACCTATGGTCATTTGTTGTAGAATATTATAAGAGAGCATGCTTATGACATTCTCACTTGTACAATACGAGCCTAACTCTTCCATAATAATCTTCGACATTACACTTGGGCCCGAACCGCCATCAATGAGGCAACAATGAGAAATCTTATCCATAATTTTTACAGAAATATAAAACGAGAGATTTTTTACAGGGTATCTAAAGTTATGTACACCTACTTTATTTACAGACGAATCATCTTCATTTACCTCTTCAGAGAGGTTGTCTACAATGGAATATTTTCCTTCCATGAATTGTTTTATGTGCCTCTGTTGTTCAAGGATGGAAACCATGCACAGAAGGGTTGCATCTTCTTTGATGTTGGACAAGTGATTTAGAATATTGTATTTGGAAGAGGGGAGAGGGGAGGTAATTCCTTGACTATCAGGAATCTAAACAGTAGCAGTTGGTAAGGATGAGCTCGGAATAGAAGAATTGCGTGGAGGATCATATTTTCCTTTGGGAGCATAGGATTTTTTCCTAGTATTGATGATCATGAAATCTTATGGCTCTGCAAAATCTAGGACAATGATGGTAGTTTCTGGTATTTTACCAAAGATCTTATCTTTGACGCTCTTCCTTACCTCACATATGGTTTCCTCGTGGTGTTCCTCGCAAAATTTACACCAACTTCGAGACATGATAGCTTTAGGCTAAAAACGATTTTCAATTGGACTTCTAAAAGGGGGTGCAGAAGAGGAGGAAGCTCCAGGGTTGAGAGGGGAGACATTTTCCTTTCACTCATACACTATCATATGATTATTCATATATTTTTATCGCTATAAGAGGGTGGACATGTTTGTTTGTTTAACCAATTCTCCCTAAGGAATACCTATTCTTTCAAGTTGTTCTTCATACTCCAAACACGTATGCAGAGAGGAACCAAGGCTATCAATGTCTTTTTCCTCGAGCCTATAACGATAGGGGGAAGGTAATGCATTATAATAATGCATGAAATCAACTTGGTTCTCAGGTCAAATGAGTTCAGGGATTTGATCGTATAACTTAGTGAACCGCAAGTTGAAGGACTTGATGGTCTCACCATCTTTATAGGTGATGTTATTGTACTCCTGTAACTGCTCAGCTGGGATTTATATTGCGTATAAGTGGATTTGAACCAATAGAATAAATCCTCCCAAGTAGACAAAATATTAGGAGGAAGGTAAAAGAAATTGGCCGCAACCTTTCCTTCCAAGGAATTAACAAATAAGTGCATGCAAGTTTCGTTGTCATTGGATCCTATGTTGTGACAGGAATTAAAAAATGCTACCAGGTGTTCATTTGTGGTGACAATGTTATTTCCTGAAAACCTAGGAAGATGATCTTTTAATTTAGGAAGTGGAAGAGTAGAAAGTTCTACGTTAAGAGGAGAGGAAACATGCTATGGTGTGGTTGTAGAGTCTTCTTTAAATTGAAAAAGTCCATACTTTTTAATGACTTTGGTGGGGTTTGTGGTAGATTGGACAGGGATATGGTGGCTATATAAACTACCAATCACTAACGAAGATGAATACTAAGAGGAGGAAGAACTTCAAGTGCCACTATATCCACCATTATATGCCATCTTATGGATGATAGGTAAGGGAGAGAAAGACAAACTGGATGAATCATACAAGGTTCTCCTTAGAGCACTTTGTTGGGTAGATAACACAACGTTCCTTTTTCCTATTTCAGCAATAGGATGAATTTCAGGTGATAAGCCTCTTCTTCTCCTAGAAACAAGAAGGTCTAAGGACATGAAAATAAAGTCGAAGATGAAGGCAAAAGAAGGTTATTGTGGATTTCTAGGTTGTCTACATCTAGCTTCCCAACGTTCTTGGGCACTAATATCTCATTCAATTGTTGCCCATGAATGATTAAGCTCAACCCAAGTATGAGCAATGTCTAGAATTGTTCTAAGCAAATTCAAAGCAATATTGATCTAATCTTCAAGACCGGGCTCAATATTAGGCTACCTTACAACAGGTACAGTCATTAAAGAATAAACAGTCAAAGAACCAATATCAGAAAAATAGATGTATTCGGTGATAATCAAGCATAAAAATCAACTAGAGAGATATTGAAGATCTCCCCAGTATGGTCGCCAAATAAATGTTGAGAAAACGATATGAAATGATCTTACTCAAGCATTTTCAAACCTTGCTTGGCTAAAGCAAGATAGATGTGAATATCACCCTATGTTTATAGCCACCAAAATTTGTATCCTAATTCACAAGTATTGATTACAAGTTCTTAGGCTAGTTTTTTATAAATGAAAGCTTGCAGAAAAGTTCATTATTTATGTAATTTTATGAATATAACAGATGCTGAAATAAACATAGAGACATAAGTAAAGACACAAAGTCAATAATCAAAACAGATGAGACATAAAGAAATCATTTATTTCATTCCAATTCATCAAAAGAATTGTTATCTTTACAAAATTCCCTGAGGAAGTTTTGGGCCAAAGTCAAACTTAGATGTCCATAATGAATCATACCAAAGGAATTCTGACAAAAAAAAAAAACATGTACTTTAAAAGCTGGATCATCTTGCCACAGATTGTTGCCCACTCAACTTTGCACAATATCATTTGTCAATCATGAAATTTAATTCACAAACAGACAAGTCTAAACAGACTAACAAAGATAGATCAACACCTCTAAAAAACAAGTGTCTAAATGATGTAATTCAGCCCTAAATATTACTGTCTACAATAGGACCCTCCTATCATAAAAAATAATTAGGCTTCCAATGAATTAAAGAATGAATAAAAACTGAATTATCTCAACAAAACTCAAAGAGCAGACATTAGTATGCTTCTCCTTCTATTCTCCTCTTGTTCCTCCTTTTCCTTTTGCTTTTAAGAAATTTGAATTAGTTGAAGTAGTTGAACTACTTCTTTAGTTAAGTTAAATAAAACTCAACAAAACTTTTTAGTTAAGGGGGAAAAGTAATAAAATCATAATAAGGGTTTTTAATAATTAATAACTAGTAGGTGGGACCCCTTGTGACTCCCTTTAGTTCTTTAACAATCATAACACAACTAGTTAATCAGACAAAACATCCCTCCTTGTGACTCCCATCTTCACTTTCATATTTTGACAATTTATATCAATGATAATTGATATTTTTTCCAAAAATATATTACCATATATCCAAAAAATAGTGTGTTGTCCAAAATTTCAGATGTCAATTGTTCTCAACAATCAATAAATAAAAAAACTTAAAATCCATATTTGCCACTCTGGGAGGAAATATTTCCCTTGTTGTTGTTGTCACTCTTTGATCTCTCTAAATTTTCCTTAGGAAGTGTGGAGCCTTTAGGTCTAATCTCACTGATCATATGAGAGCAATCATCTCTCAAATGCATGCGAGAGGACACGGATTTGGTAGAGTCATTTGAGGGTGAGGAGGGGGTAGCAATGGCTTTTCCTTTGTCAAGAGCATGGTGGGCCTCGGTTTTTAACCTTTTTCTTGCATGAGAAGACTATACTGGTGAGTGGACAAGGGAACTTGCACAATTTGATTAATAGGTGGGGGATCAGGTAGAGATAAGTTAGGCCAACCATGATGTTGGGAGACTGTTGGGTGGACAATCTCTTGTCATCCATCGTCTTCAGGGACTTCGAGTTGCAGTGAGACATGAGGAGGCACTAGGATACCTGGGACCTCTGGGGCTTGGAAAGGAGGTTTTTCAGGCCTAGGTTGGACCACTCCTTGCCCAATCCAATTAAAAAATCCAGCTTGAAATAGCTGACCTATATCTTGCGAGTCTACATCAAAGTGTATAGACAAACTTGGCCTTCTAGGGCCCCTGTTCCAATTTCCTCTTCCTCATTTACCCTAGCCATGGCTACCTCTGTTGAAAAAGCTCATTCCTGTATGCATTATTGATTAGAAAATAGTTTCTTTAACAACCATACATGACAAATCTTTTAAATATGAAATAAAATTTGGCTCAACAACATATTAGACTCATGCAATCCAATCCATACAAATAGTTTAATAGTTGTCAATCAGCAGAGGGTGAACAAGGGTTCAGGGATATGTGAGGGGTTGTATTGAGAGAAAAATGTTAAATTGAGGGGGAAAAGATCATGATTACTGCTCACAGACATTAAACAATCAACTATAACATAAACCAAAAGAATATATCATTGTAATTCATCCCTGTGATCCTTTAACTGTCATAATACAAAATTTATCTTAATTATAATTAAATTTTAGGAATAGGGAGTGGATAGTGAATATGGGAAGGTGAGGGGAATTGTAATGTGCAAAAAAGTGAAATAATGGTAGGGAAAAATGAATATTGTTCGTAAAATCAATTAGGTAATCCATAAAAAAGTCATGTATTTAATGAAAACGATCCAACACCAATTAAACAATCACTTTGACCAATTAAACAATTATTGTATGTTGAAACTTGTTCATTGTCCCAAATTTAAATCTTCAACCCTTTTTATTAACATGGTGTATCATCATACTCAGAATCACTATGCCTTTCAAACTTCCTGTTAATAGAATTATGTTTCTTTTCATTTTATTTCCTTTTATATTTAAAACAAAATCAAAGGAACACATAGTCATATTGCTTCAACTTTGTTCATCATATAAAAACATCAACCACTACCCATAATTTCTAAATCCTCAAATCAAACATAGACACGGGTCTTTCTTGAGTTGAACAGACTCTTTTAAAACATGCCCGATTCCATTCCTTTGACAATATTAACCATTAAATTTGAAATGAAACCATACTACCAAAACCCCATGCTTCATCTCTGATGGTGAAATAGAACAAAATGATGCATGATGTCTCCATAAATCATACACAGTAACAACTAAGTGACAGTCATCAACTCTTCAACTTGCAATAATCACGATTAGGACAAATTAAAAACACAACAACCACCAAGTTCAATTTATACCATGTTGTAGGAACACACATACCAATGCATAATGAAGAGAGGCATATTTGTGACTATACATTACCATTTACTCTCAATCATCCAATTAAATAAAACAAAACAAGTTGGGTTATTGATTCAACTGTCACAACAAAAGGAGGCAGCAACTGTATACCAATTATCATTTCCAGTTACAACTCTCTGACAACACGATCAAACGGAGATGAGACAATAATCAAAGACACTATCAATACTACTCAACCAACTTATGACAGTCAACAAGATAGCTAACAAGAGTGTGACTGGTTGAGTTTATCAAAATCGGGCTCTGTAACTAATGAACATAAGAAATAATCAAGGGTTCACTAGATCACCAAACACAGGGAGACTGGAGGTCGACCATATCAACAGTTTGCGAGAACCCTCAAGACAAGAATGGTGGAACCACAAGCATTATAAATCTTATCTTTTAAAATGGGGTGACATTTCGACACTAGGTAGGGTAGACAACGATGCAGAGTTGCAGAGATTTATCACTGGACAGTAACCAACACCAAGAACATGCAGAGGCATAGCCCTCGCATTTTCCCAATAGCCAAACAATTCTTAATGGAAATGAAGAGCCCATGTACTACCAACAACCCTAAATCATACTTCTTGGCATAATGGCCACCCCATAACCAATTATGTTGATGTCAATACCACAAAATCAACCCACAACCAGGTGAAAAAAATATGCAGTGACCAAAAGGTGGTTCAAAACATACAAAACAACCCAATAGCACCAAATAAAACTGGGAGTGGTTACCATTAATAGTGAGGAGGTGGAAAACGGGGATAAACAGAGTGAAACCCTCTAACAAAATACCCATAACTGCTTAAAACATCAGTGAGCCATCACAGTTTCCACCACACAAAACCACCAGCAAAATCACAACTTCAACCATAAATTTTTTCATTTGCAAACAATGAGCCACACATTCATTCTAGAGAAAATACCCACGTGTTTACACAGTTGCCAATCTCAAGAAAACACAAACCAACTGTTGGCCCTTGGATATGGAAGCAAGTGAATATTAAAGAAGAAAATGAAAAACCCGAACTACGTGGAAGTCATAGTGACTGATACTGGGTAGAAGTGAGCAGAAGAGAAGAAAAGATGGTGCAGAGTAAGAGAAAGCAAGTTGTCGGATGAGAATATCGAGGATGATAGATCCAAAAGGAAGATAGATTGTGGACAACTCAGCAAGAGGAAAAAGCTACAGTTGGATGCTTTGGAGCACCGCGCGAGAAGGAAGGAAATATAGGTTGGCGAAGCTCTGAAAACGCAAATCAAGTTGGCCTAGGGTTTTAGACACCTAAGGTTTTTGTATCTAGGGTTTGTACACTTAGGTTTTAACCTAAGGATGTCCAAGATCTATTGTAATGTATAAATAGAGGTCTAAAGGACCTGAGATGGGTTGTTGGTATTGTTGGTTCGAGTTTTGTTATTGGCATGAGTGATTATTGTTGTGTGAGAGAGAAGTGCTAAGTGTAAGAACCTTCTGGTATTGTAAGATCTTCAACTGGGTGCGAAGACCAACCCTGCAACTGGGTGCACAAGGAGGGGAGAGATAAAGAGGAGAAGGGAGAATATCTGCTAGATGAGAGCGCAAACAAGAACAGTATGCTTCATCTTAATATATTATAAATCACAGTTCTATGGATGTAGCCGTAGGGAGAGGGTGAACCATGTATATCTTGTGTTGTGTCTGATTGATGTTGTGTTCTCTGTCATTTGATATTCTTCTATTGTGATATTGAGTAGATCTGAAGTATAACTTGCACAGTAGGTTTAAGGAAGATAAAAAATACTAGGTGACTGTGTATTGTTGTTGTGAATCCATTCTGCATTCCCTCTGGTTGTAGACACCTATGTCCTGCAAACCCCTATAGCTACTTCAGGTGAGACTACATCTGCTTCGCAAGTGTTTCTGAAAGGGCCGGTAGTTAGGGCTTGTTGGTGTGCTCTTGGAATTGAACCCTGGGTCTGCCCCTGTGCCAACAAATGGTTTCGTTGCCGGGACAAGAATATTCTTAAGGGAATGTCAAGGTGGTTTCCATCAAAGACAAAGATCTAGAAGGGGATAGAAGATCAAGAAAAGGACTTCGTTGAAGCCCAGAACAAGAACCCTAATCTTAGTATAGAGGATTGGCTATAAAGATATATCTTTAATGATATACACAAGATTTTCTTTGGAACAATCCATAGGGAGTTATACAAGTGGCTAGCTAGGTTAGCAGATACCCAATTTGAGATCAGATCTAGGCCACCTATGGTTTGGATGTCGACATTGATCAAGAAGGTTAAGAGAGTTGATAACATCATGTCAAGAGCAATAGATCACTGGTTTGATAGTATCATTGGAGGGTATATCATTGAGTTTGTTGTTGACAGAGTAGAATCGTATAGCCAAGTAGAGAGATATTTCTTTAAGGGACCTAGAGGAAAAAATTTTACATTTTCTGAAGCTGAAAATCAAGATGTTATTACATGAAAAGAACATCTTGAAGATACAGTAGCTGGTTGGATTGGAAAAGGCTAATGTTCAAGAACTCGGACAATGACAGCAACATAGAGGCTGGACATACGCGCAGTGGTTCAGAGAAGTTCCTCTAGCGAACCTATTTAAGAAGAACTACTAGGATGAGGGTTTCTACAGTGGAGAAGAGGCAGATCTGATAGATGAAGAGCATTTAGAATCCGTTAGGACAGAGGAACCTTGCCAAGAAGAGCCAGAAACTTCAGGAACTGCATAGACTATTGAAGTAGGTACTATTAATCCTATTTTTGTTTCAGAAACATTAAGCAATCAAAGTAATCAGAGTCACCAGAGCACTCAGAGCAGTGTTACTAGTAGTCTGCCACATATTCAGTCAGGAAACCTAGGAAGATCTATGGCAGATGAGATGAGGTTACCTACCTTCAGAGGAGATGGATCTGAAGATCTTGATTGACATTGATTTCTATGCGAAGTCATATGGAGTATTAAGAACATCATCGATGAAGCTGTCAAAAGAGCTCAATTTAGTACTACCCTAAGAGACCGCGCACTGAGATGGTGCATGAAGTTTGTTAAGGGAATTGTCCAGCCTAAACCATTGAATGAGATCAAGAACCCGCTGATTTTCAAATTCAAGAAACCCAAGTTGGAGTCATAGTGCATTACAAAAATGAAAGAAATCAAGAAGAGGATAGTTGAACCCGTATGGGAGTTCGATCAAAGGTTTAAAACCTTGACGGGCCACTTGAGTTTCCATATCCCAAATGAGAAAAACAAGGAATGGTTCATTGCTTCCCTCTTGCAACACATTAGAGTTTCTATGATGCAAGAGAATATTACTTCGCAGGCTGAGGCACTGGAAATCACCATGAAATTAGAATCAGCCCCGATGGGAGAATCCAGCTTGGGTATGAGTCAAATCTTGAGTTAGCTAACTAGTCTATCGTTGCAGGTCGAAGATATGAAGAAAGACAAGGGAAAAGATAAAAGAGAAGACATCTGGTGTATCATATGAAAATCAAAAGGCCATGACAAGGATAATTTTCCCCTATTCCATGAATACTTGGCCTCTAGAGCTACGATCCCCTTGAAGCAAGTTACCCTACCCTGGTGCAAGGTATGCAGAAATTGACATCACCCTGGTGAATGTTACTATCTGCAAAAATATGTCTAGACACCCAAAAATCTGTATTGCATGTTCTGTAAGTTGGTATGACATGATGACAGGGATTGTAGGGCTTATGATCTCATGCATGAAAGGTTTAGGGATATATACAAAATTCAAGGAGAAGTACAACAAGAAGGAAGCACTACACAGTATAACTCCCCTAGGAGAGGAAACTTCAACCCTCATGGTGGATTATGAGGAAGAGGAAGAGGAGGAGGTATGGGTCAAGTTCGAGGATAGATAATATGTTATAACTACCAAAACTAGGACACTTGGCAAGGGATTGTCAGAACCCTTGTGCCACTTGCAGCTATTGCAACTACTTCGAGCATGTTATCGAGGAATGTCCAGCATTGCTGGCTAAAATTCAGGAGAGATGGGGACCTTAGCATAACGCACAAATACAAATAATCAAAGAAGAACCTTTCGAAGTAGATCCCAGAGTCATTGTTATCACTAGAGGAGACATTGTTACAGGAGAGGATAGAGTGATCCAAGGAAAGACTGTAGAAGAATTAGGAGTTAGGAAAGCTACAGAGAAGACACAAGTGTTTGATGTAAAGAAAGAAAGACACTTTGAGGAGGCAAGAAAAGAATTCAGCAAAGACCAAGTCTCTTCATCGAAGACATGACCAGAATTAAGAGAATGTGGAATTCCTCTAGCATTTGATCAGTCTGCTTCGTCCGGATATGAAAAAGAGGTGAGTAAACTTGTTAGTTTCTTGTATATGTTTATAGAGATGATTAAAGATGATAAAGCCATACAATAACTGCAAAATTTGGTCAGATAGTATGAGATAGGAAGGGTATATCCTTTACTGAATAAAGAAGTGCATAAACTATCCAAGAAGAGAAGAACAAATAAAGAACCACACCTTAATGCTCAGATTGGAGAGTATGATATAGACTATGTGGTACTTGATTTAGGGTTAGAGGTCAATGTCATGATGAAGCAAACATGGGCGCTGATGGGAAAACCTAAGTTGATCTATTCCCCTATCAGGCTTAGGATGGATAACCAACAAGTCATAAGCCCCTTTGGAATATTGGAGCATGTCCCTGTGGACATCAACGGAGTAAGGATGTTTGCAAACTTTGAGGTGATTGAGATAGTTGATGATAGTTGTCCTTACCCTACGTTGTTAGGAATTGATTGGGCTTTCAATAATTCCACTGTGGTTGATTTAAAGAAAAGACGAATGGAATTTTAAGGAGAGGGAATTAGGGTCATTTCAACCTTGGATGTCTATGAGGCTCATAGATACACAGATCCTATCAGAGAATAAGACCGTGCATATGAAATGGAAAACATATACAAATTAACAGCCAGACAACATGACTACATTAATCCTATGGCGGATGGGAATTTGAGATGGCGAAGTGACAACGCATGTTCATCGGATTCAGAAGAAGCACTGGAGAACTGGTAGAACAAAATGTATAAATTATATACAAGGAGATGTGCTAAATTAACCAGAAAAGTTTGCTAGATCAGCACAACAATAAGTAAATTTCCCACCTTTGATAGTCTGAATCATTTAGAAGCATTCTTGGTGAACTTTGAAGAAATTGTACCAACACAACAAAGACTGTTGGCAATGTATGAGGCCCTGAAATCAACTCCAGCGAGATGGTGGGGAACACACAAAAAAAATATTAAAGACTGGGTACAATGTCGCACTTTGATGACAGCATTATTTTCAGAGCAAGTAGAAAGCTGTGAAGTTAGATACACAGGTCGAAATTGTCCAAAGGACCATGTGAAAAGTTGCGAGGAAACCTAGAGAAACATCCCTCAAGATTAGTGGGTGCACAAATTCATAAACACACTGGACACAACCCCTATCAACTGGTACCTACAAGCAGAACTGTGCCTCATCACTGCATATTGGGAAGGTATGACCTAGAACTTTGTAACTACCTTTTTGTTTGAAAGCCAATATCCTACATTAGATCAAGCATTATAGGTCATAAGATAGAAAGTGTTTGATGAGGTACCTAGCCTCCCTTTGGAGAAAGAAGAGGATGAATGGAATGTACCCCTTCAGAAGTTGCAAGGTTGTTACAATATCAATGCAGCCGAAGGCGATGATCCAAGGAATGTGAAAATCACCGAAGCAGAACACCAAAGAGACATAGAAGGACCAGGAGTTGAACTAATTTTCATTGGATAGCCAATCAAGATCAAGAAAGTCAACATTGGAATAGAGAAGACACCAAAGCTTGCAAATGTTGGAGATTATTGGGATGTTGCCACTATTGACAAGATCACAGAGTTACTACATGAGTATCAAGACTTGTTTCCAACCAAGTTCATTGATATGAAGGGTATTAAAGGGCCTATGGAGGATATGAGGATCCCTTTGAAACCATATGTCCGATGATTCAAACAGAGACCTTACAGATTGAACCCTAAACATAAGGATAAAGTGAAAATTGAGCTCGACAGAATGTTGGAAGCAGGAATCATAGAACCTGTTGAAGAGTCATAATGTATTAGCTCTATGGTGGTACAAGACAAAAAGATAGGAGAGATCAAGATCTACGTAGATCTCAGGAAGCTAAATGATGCCTATTTGCATGACCCATTCCCCACACCATTTACTGACGAAGTGTTAGACAATGTAGGAGGACAGGAGGTATATTCTTTTACAGATGGATTTTCAGGATACCATGAGATCCGGCTTTCCAAGGAAGATCACCACAAGACCACATTTGAAACATAATGGGGACCCTACCAATATATAGTGATTCCATTTGGCCTGAAGAATGCACCAGCCATCTTTTCCATGGTGGTGGTCGAAGCGTTTAAGGAGTTTTTACATAAATTCCTGGAAGCATATTTTGATGATTGGACTATTTTCGGAATTTTGTAGAATCATATTGAATGTCTAAGGCTAATGTTGGACAAGTGCAGGCAGTGTCAAATTACCTTAAACCTGAAGAAATGTATCTTATTTTCACCATTTGGAGTGTTGTTAGGTCATATTGTATGCAGGCGAGGATTGTTGGTAGATCCATCCAAGATTGTCATTATAGTCAATCTACCCCCTCCTACTTTAGTCAAACAGTTGTGCACTGTGCTGGGACACACTGGATACTACAAGAAGTTCATTAAGGGCTATGCACAGATTAAAACACCCATGGAGAAGATTTTGAAGAAACACTGTCAGTTTCATTAGACAAAAGAATGCCAGTAGAGTTTTGACACGCTGAAACAGAAAATGGTTAATGCGCCTATTATGGTTTTCCTAGATTGGAGTAAGGAGTTTCATGTGCATTTAGATGCATATTCCATTGCATTAGGAGTTGTGTTAGCACAATCGGGAGATGGAGACATAGACAACCCGTTAGCCTTTTCTAGCAGAAATCTATCAACAACTGATATTAATTACACCACCACTGAGAGAGAAGGGTTAGCCATGGTGTATGCGATGCATAATTTCTACCACTACTTGTTGGGAGGACACTTTAAAATTTTTACTGATCACTTTGCACTAAAATACTTAGTCAACAAGCCAGTGTTGGGGGGGGATATATATAGATGGCTTATGCTATTTAAGGAATATGATTTTAAGATCGTGGTTAATCCAGGATGAATGAACAAAGATCCTGACCACTTGTTGATGTTGGAACATGGAGAAGATCCTACTAGCTTGGAGGATACACTGTCGGATGCACAGTTTCTAGCCATTATAAAAATCGATGATCTCTTCACAGAGATAGTCCAATTCCTGTCAACAGGAATGGAACCTAGTGACTATACAATTATTCAGAAGAAACAGTTGGTAGTATGTGCTGTAGATTTTTCACTTATATCTAGACAACTATACAAGATGGGACCTGGCGAGATATTGAGAAGGTGTGTTATGAAAGAAGAGAGACCATTGATCCTTTCAGAAGCACATGAAGGCATCACAGGAAGACACTACGCAAGGAAAGCAATAGCGCAGAAGATTCTTATAGCTGGCCTTTGGTGGCCTACTCTACACAAAGATGCTAAGGACTATTACAGAGCCTGTGATGTATGTCAAAGAGTTGGGAAACTGTCTAGAAGAGATGAAATTCTTTTAGCACCACATCTAACCCTACAATCATTTGATAAATGCGCCATTGACTTCATGGGACCTATAAACCCACTAGGGAAGCTCACAGGAGCTAGATACATAATCACTGCGACAGAGTACTTGACTAGATGGGCCGAAGCAAGAGAATTTAAGGACTGTAGTGCAACTACAACTGCGCACTTCATATTTGATGATATCATAACCATGTTTGGATGCTCGAAGATCCTTATGAGTGATCAAGGCACACATTTCATCAATAATATCATTGAAGCCTTGACTCAGGAATTTGAAGTTCACCATCAGAAGAGCACACCCTATCATCCATAAGCAAATGGGACAGTTGAAACATTCAATAAAATCTTGGAGACAATTCCGATGAATATATTCAGTGGGAATAGGGATGACTAGGATTTGAGAGTACTAGCAGTGTTGTGGGCCTATAGAACCACTTGCAAGAAGTTGACCATGTAGACCCCCTTCAAATTGGTCTATGTTCTAGAAGCAGTTGTACCCATGGAATATTTGGTTCCTAGTCTGAGAATTGGAGCCTTTACAGATATGGTTGACACTGGCGCTATGCAAGAGAGGCTTGTGCAGTTGGTCGAACTGGAAGAAGACAAATTTATTGTAGGATTTCACCAGCAGGTTCAGAAAGAAAGAGAGAAGGCCTACCATGACAAACACATCAAAAAGAAGGCATTTAAGAAAGGTAATTCGGTATTGGCATATGACAGTAAGTTCATGAAGCATCCAGGAAAGTTCAGAATGCATTGGCTTGGGCCATATGAGGTTGCCTATGTTACAGAAGGAGGAGTTGTGCAGTTGAAGACTTTGAATGGAGAATGGAAGGAGGGATTAGTGAATGGGAGTCGGTTGAAATTGTATTATGACAACCAACTTCCTCATGGCTCTTAGTGAAAGCAAAAGGAAAAGGGTCTAGGTACCAGGTGCAGTTGAAACTGGGTACCAGACATAGAAAATATAGTCTGCACAAGAAAGGAAGGAAGGGAGGACTAGAGTTGGAAGCACAGGCTACCCTGCATAGTATGAAGTTGAAGCACAACTTAAGAATCATATCTGAAGTGCCTCGAGATGAGTCACAAGTGATTTTTGGGGGCATGTTGTCCCTTGGATATGGAAGAAAGCAAATATTAAGGAAGAAAAGGAAAAAAATGAACTGCGCGGAAGACACAATGATTGATACTAGGTTGAAGTGAGAAGAAGAGTAGAAAAGATGGTGCGAAGTAAGAGAAATAAGGCTGTCGGATGAGAAGATTGAGGATGAAATATTTGAAAGGAATATGGATTGTGGACAACTCAGCAAGCGAAAAAATCTATCGTTGGATGCTTTGGAGCACCGCACGAGAAGGAAGGAAAGACAGGTTGGTGAAGCCCTGAAAACACGGATCAAGTTGACCTAGGGTTTTAGACACCTAGGGTTTTGACACTTAGGTTTTGACCTAAGGGTGTCTGAGAACTATCGTAATGTATAAATAGAGGTCTAAAGGACCTGGGATGGGTTTTTGGTATTGTTGGTTCTAGTTTTGTTATTGGCATGAGTGATTATTTTTGTGTGAGAAAGAAGTGCTAAGTGTAAGAGCCTTATGGTATTGTAAGATCTTCAGTTGGGTGCGAAGATCAACCCTGCAGCTGGGTGTGCAGGGAGGGGAGATATAGAGAGGAGAAGGGAGAAGATCTGCTAGCTAAGAGCGTAGACAAGAACTGTATGCTTTATCTTAATATATTATAAATCATAGTTATGTGGATGTATCCCTAGGGAGAGGGTGAACCACGTATATCTTGTGTTGTGTGTGATTGATGTTGTGTTCTTTGTCATTTTATATGATTCTATTGTGATATTGAGTAGATCTGAAGTATAACTTGCACAGTAGGTTTAAGGAAGATAAAAAATACCAGGTGACTATGTATTGTTGTTGTGAATCCATTCTGCATTCCCTCTGGTTGTAGACACCTATGTTCTGCAACCCCCTATAGATACTTCAGGTGAGACTGCATCTACTTTGTCGGTGTTGCCGAAAGGGCTAATAGTTAGGGCTTGCTAGTGCACTCTTGGAGTTGAACCCTATGTCTGCCTTTATGCCAACAACAAGACATTACCGAGCCAATGTTCATTTCATACACAGAGAAAATTCATGGATGGTTGAAAAGAACCATACCTGTAACCAATGGCTTTGAAAATGCGAGTTGTTCGAGCAATTCCTTCCATGCCTAAATCTTGGAGCTTAACCACAGCAAAACCAAAATGAACAATAACCATGCTAGGGTGACGGCCCAATGGGAGAAGTATGGAGTGAGGCGCATTTACTGCACATCATTTCCATCCTCCATTGATGCAGGAGCATCACCAACAAAGAAAAAGTGGGAGAAAGTTGGGCGCATTAGCGCACATTTTGAAATGTTTTGAGTTTCAAAGATAGGTGTATTAAAGTAATATCTGACAAAACGTTTTGAGTCATGAATATATTTAATGATCGGAGGATGATCCATTGTGTAAGATCGATGGGAAGATGAATTTTGTTTAATTTGAAAGACTGCAGTATAGATCTATATATTTCTCTCTCATATGTCTAACTCAATATTTATTGTAATATATGTTAAGTAGTTGATAGCATTTAATTCTAATAAGATAGCGTAGAGTAGTTGAAGGGAAAGGCTCAAAGAGCACCCCTTTTGTATAAAGCTTTGTAATATTTCCCATTAGTGGTTGTTGTTGGAAGGTTGCTAATAGAAGATAGTTGATTCACAATGTATATGTTAAGGAGTAGTGAAGAACAATGTATGAATGTATGTAATTTTCAGTTGAATAAATATAATAGAGGAATATTGTTCCAAATGTGTGTTGTTATCTGTCTGTTTGAATAAATGGTAGTCTTTCTGTTATTTTTCAATTCTCTATTATTTCTTGTTCTTAAATCCATGACTGCATTTGCATTGTTGAATGTATGAGTCATTGTGAAGAGTGAATAAATTTCAATTGGTTCTCTTCATTGAGTGAGTGTAAGGTGTGCATGGTGTCCGCAAGGAGTGCGTGACTGAGTCTGTTTCGACTCGAAGCTCAAAAGAGATAACGAGGACTTGTATGTGTGCAAGGAGTGCGTGATAGAGTTTTCAGACTCAAAATATCAGGAGGGATAGCGTGATTTCAGTCACAGAAAATAGAAGCGGTTGGAGAACAGTTGCAAGGAGTGAAAATCCATCCACAAGGAGAAGTTAAGTTGTGGATGAAAATATGTTGCAAGGTGTGCACAGATCGATATTTTCAACTAAGTTTTGAAGGAGGTGTTCAAAGGAACTAGAGAAAGTTGAGGAAGTAAAGATAAAGAGGGGAAACAGTGGAAAATATTCAAGGAGAGAAGTCCATGAAGTCTTCACTGAAAATCAATGAATGAGATTCATTCTCAGAGGGAGATTAACAATTCCAGACTGTCATATATGGTAAATCTACAAAGAGCATAGTTGAGAAGTATTTCAACACTTCAAAGTTCGTAAATTTTGAATTCTTGATGAAAGTGAAGTCGCGAAGTCCAAAGTTGTGAACAGATTCCAGCCGTTGATCGTGAGAGACACACGTGGAAACAGATTAAGGAATTTAGGAATCGTAAGTCTGGAGGTGCATGATTGAGAAACCTAGAGTTTCACAAGTTGTGAAACTCAAACCATAGTGGGGACATTGGATTTAAGGAGACGTGGGGTGAGAGTTCAGAGATTCGGTGTAGCGTGTTTCAAGAGGAAGAGAAGTAAGAGTTCAGGATATCCCCGAAGCCCGAAGTTGCAAAGGGGTAGGCCCATGGTCATATCCGTGGTCACCGGGAGGAAAAAGGGACCGAAAGAGCCACTTTGACTCAGTATTTTAAATGATCCAAGACCGGGAGGTCAAGAAACCCTTTGGAGGGAAGGGGGTCTATGCCATCCACTCCATTCAATTTCGTAGTATGCGACAACTATCCAAAACAATACCATTAACCCCATGCCATTAATTCCATGCATCAAAACTTGCACATAGTGATTTCCAATTGCGCCACCCCAATCCTTATTATCCATTGCAAAAACCGTACTATAATATATATCAAATGTGCACAATATAACTCAATATAATTCATATAGCCACTAACATTGCTAGTTAGGATTAGTACTAACTTCCTTTTATTTCTTTGGCACATAATCTTTTAACATAGTATGGTATAGTTCCTTTCTTGGATTTCTTTTCATAACTCTTTCCATTGCTTTTGTTTCATGTCTTTACTAACATGTGTTTTGTGTAGGTGTAACAGGTAATGAATCATGGCGACAATATCAAATGTAACAACACTAAATATATGTCACTTCATACATGGAATTTAGAGCTTAGAATAACAGAATCATCACATAAAATGCATTATCCATATGCCATTTCTCACAAACAAAACCAAGATTTCATCATCAACCATATAGAACCATGTAAGAAACGTCGAAAAAGTAGCATAAAATGTGCGATAAGACTATATCTGAGCCTCCAGTATACAAGGGGGTCCCACCTACTAGTATTATATATCATTAGCATAGTTTAAATAATATGCTTTAGCAATACTTTGTGGGTGAAATTCCTTGTTGCGATTTTAATCATCAACACTATTCAAGTGAGACAAATCAAAACATACTAGCTTAAATGCAAACAAAACATATCTATGTCTAGACTTTCAAAGTTTAACAATTGTTCCTTTTCCAAAAAAACAATTCAAACTGGTATTTTCTTTGACAAATTTCTTGTTGGCTTTCGAACTATTTACACAATAATGTGTATGCCCAGAATTACTTAATCACAGTAACCATTGTATCCACATTATCATTATATGACAGTCATAATGAACAACATCGTAATCACTACAGGAAACAACAATAGCCTTTGAGCCACGACCATAACATTAACTCCAACACTTAATCCTTTAAAACCAATAGGGGGACACGCATAGTATTTACAACAACTCATATCCATCATTTATTTAACTATAGTTCAATGCAATTAATTTGGACGTTATCACTCTTATTCGGGCCTCAAACATTTCGAACACAGGTGTCCCTTTTATACAATCAACATAATGATTGAACCAAAAAACATTCAATATTTTGAACACACGCTTTGTTGGCCCTTGACCAAGTTTTGAAGAATACTTGGTCATATTTGACCACTTTTGGGACTGCGACAACTTTCTAAGGAAGGAGCGCAACGTGAAGTGGAAAGTAAGGAAGCAAGACCTATTTTTGGGTCCATTTTAGGATTTTGGGTTGATGTAACGGGAAATGGATGTCGGCCCATGGGTTTACCCATGCTTAGGCCCATTTTGTAATCTATAAATAGCCAATGTAAATAGAGGAGAATGATAGTAATGTAGACATCTATGTGATGTATAACTGAAATATTAGTGCTAGTAATTGGATCTGTGTAATTGGATGTATCTTAGAGTGCTCTGTGCATGAGATCGTAAAGCTAGGTGCAAGTTGTTGTAGTCTTGTGCTGAAGAGAAAGGAGGAAGGATCTAGTGATTTGTGCATATCTTTTGTCCTGTGCGAAGTAAGGGTCATAAAAGCTCTGTGTTGTAACTGCTTGACCAAGATAATATAAAGAAGACTTTGTGGACGTAGCCCTAGGGTGGGGGTGAACCATGGTAACTGTGTGTATAGTTCTTTGTGCTTCGATCTAATGTGTTTATCTCTTTCTTGGATAAGTTCTTGATGTGATTAAGTAGATCTAGTTATGCTCTGTGCTGATGATATATGAATGAACGTTAGATCTAACATATAAAATGCTTAGTGCTTGATCTGTTGAATCTAACCTATACTTTTGTGGCTAAGTACTGAATCATCTTTAGTATAAGTATTCACTGCGATGCTCTGTGCTATCTGCAAAGTACCAGTCGGGTTAAATATTGATGAAGGATCTATGCTAAGTGCCCTGTAAAAGATATAATCACATAACAGTGTCCCAGCTAAGGTTGCAGACATATGAGTCCTGCAACCACCCCTGCCTCTACCTTGGGTGAGACTTCATCTGCTTTGCAAGTGTTGCTGAAAGGTCTAGTAGTTAGTTTTGTTGGTGCACTCTTGAGCATTGAACCCTGGGTCTGCCCCTATGCCAACAAATGGTTTCATTGTCGGGACCTGAAACTGTGATTGCTAGGAACTGAAGAAGAAGAAACTTTGTGAAAAATAAGCTCTGTGCGTAGATCTATTGCCCTAGTGCGCAGTGTTCTGTTTGAGCTGTGAAGATTTGTGCCAAGAAAGAGAGGTCAAATATGAAGAAAAGAGGTCATATCTGAAGAAAATAAGTCAAGATCTGTGAAGAAAGAGGTCAGATCTGCAAGAAAAAGGTAAGATCTGCAAGCTCTGTGCTTTGATAAAGGTAAGAATAGTTAAAAGTCTTAGATATGGAATATTTGTGCTCTGAATAAGTAAGATAAGTGAAATTTTTTTGTTTCTAAAGCATGGATCTAGGTATGTTTGATAGATTGTGTCCTAGCTTCAAAACTAGGGCATTAATAGATGAAAGAAAGTTTGATATGAATAGATCTGATAAGTATAGTGATTGATATGTTATACCTATGCATCGAAGGAACGTCTGGACTAACAAGTAGATGCAGGATCCTAGAAAGAGTTTTTTTCAAGCTAGCCACCATGATCCTGGTGCATAGTACAGAAGGATTTGGGGAACATCTAAATGAAAGAGAGCATTAACCCTCTGTTATAGTTGCAAAATACCAGGACATCTTGCTAAGGAATGCCCTAAGAGAATACCTAGTTGCCTCTATTGTAAGGATATGGACCATGAAGTATTGGATTGCCCTAGAATGATTGCTAGGCTTGAAAAGTTGAATATGGAGCAAGCAAACCCTGAAGGAGATCAAGAGACCAAGATTATACCAGAAACCCAAAAAGAATCAAAAAAGATATTGCTACAGATGAAAGATACCTTGAATGACCATCGACATGTTAGGCTATCAGAGATATTCAAAGAAAAGGAGAAAATCGAAGCAAGAATAGGGGACTTTGACATTGATTGTACTCTTGATGAAGAAACATAAGTGAACATTATGCCAGAAATAACTTGGGAAGCTATAGGAAAGCCCGCCATGATCCCTTCCCTAGGAGGAACAAGTTTCTTCAAAGGAAAGCTAGTAAACCTATGTGGAAGGCTTGCTCGGATACCTATGACTGTCAATGGAACTTTGACAGAGGAATACTTTGAGATCATTAAATTTTTTGAAGACAACACCCCGTTTACCATGCTCATAGGAAAACCTTGGATTGATAAAGAACAAGCCAGACGAAAAGAGGAAGAAAAAGTTTTGGAACAAAAGAAGCAAGAGTTAAAAGACTTTATGACCAGAAGGATCATGCACTTGATTGAAGAATATAAGAGAAGATCACAGATATTTAATATTAGCAACTCCGATGTCAAAGCTAAGAGAACACTTGTGGATCTGCAGAAGATCGAGTTACCTATTTTTGATACAGAAGAAGTATTATCAAGGAGCCCTAGGAAATACTTTCAACAGAACGAAGTAACTAAGACCACAGAAGATAAACATCTGAATGGTAAAAGCATTACTGAGAGGAAGCTCACTGGGAAGAAGGCTAGGAAGTTAAGAAATAAAAGGGCTAATACTATAAGATTATAAGAGGTTCTAGAGGACACTTTGTAGCAAAAAGAATTGCAGAATTGGAGCTTCGTCGAGATATCAGAACAATGACATAGAGTACTTCGCCATGATGAAGCAATATAGTCGTTGGGACCGATATACCCGTTCGACTGCCACTCCGAATGGATCAAAAATTATCTATGGGTTACCTCTAGACCATTGGATAGCACCAGAATGGATAGAATGGAGTTAATGAAGACCCCATGCCTGTTGCAAGCAGACCATTGTTGAGATTGCCTACTTAACCCATCATGCCACGCACCAAGAATACTTTTTTCTAACTGAGAATTTGAGCGTGAACTCTGAGATTTACTTACCCTGATATCATTTCCTTACTAATCACTATAGTCTCTGAATTCCTTTCGCACCCGAGCCAGCTGACCCAAGTTTGTATGTCAGACGAGCTCAGCACTGCTGAGAAAATTGTTGAAGAAGTTATAATTGATTTAATGACTGAGAGAGTCATGTCAGAACGTGGAATGTCAATCAGGACCATCCCGACCGCCTTCGAAAAGACGATCTAAGCTCAAAAACGACTTCACCACTGTGAAGATGATCCCAAGCATCTTGCCTAAATATATCCCACCACTAAGCACAACAGTGAATTAAGACATTGTAGCCAGAGACTTTGACTATGTTGTAGTCACTACGTACCTCCCAAAAGGGGTGTGCACAGTTCATGTTGACCAGGAGAAGCTCACCACACTGAAATTTAGTGATTTTAACCTTGGAGATCGCAAGGTTTACAGTATCCTAGCCCCGCAAAAGTACTTGACTATTACAAAAGGAAATAACCCCAAGATTGTACTTCATCAATGGACCCATAACCTTGCACAGTCAACCCTCCTCAACGTAATGAAGATTCCACATTTCAGGAGGCATCAGGAAGTAAATGCATGCGTTAGACTATTGTTGTCCTGCTACCACAGAGGATAACTATGGTTGGACTGTCGCATCAATCTGGATCCAATTCTAATCAATCGAATCACTGGGCTAAGCATGCAGGGCCCTAATCCACAAGACTTTTACCCTAGAAAGACCGCAGATTGCACTCTCGCTCAACAAAAAAAAGACACATATGGTGATCTAGAGAAAGGCATGCAATATTAAAAGGTATCCTCCATTGAGAATGCAACAGTGTGCTTTGGTTTCCAGTTGATCGCAGGAAAGTTGGTCCAAAAAAACAGACCTACACAAATGACCGGATTTGTAGTTGACCTTGTAGGGAAGTGCTCGGAGGGACTACAAATGAACTGGGCAAAATACCTTATAAATCAGCTAGAGCTTGACTGTAGGCAAGCACATGACCAAGGGTATGAGCTCCACTTTAGCTGGTTTCTCATACTCATCACTTTCATCACTTGGGAATTGCCTGAGGGAGCCACTTTTCCAGAGATCGAACCCTTCGAACCACTACCCGCGAAGTTCTGTATTTTGTGGTACTCTAGCGACATGAAAAAATAGTGGCAATCCAATGCCACATTCCACACTTACTACACTTAGTTGAAGAATTTCATTCAGTCTACACTGCACATCACACCCAACATGCTTCTTAGGTTTAGACCTTTGATGAAATTCAGCATAGATCGTCACTTCACCTACATCACAGCACGTGCATATGAGCATAAACAACAAATCTATTCATATTACAAGCTGATAGAAGATGACTTGGAGGAGATTAATAAGGAATGGTCGATAGACCTACTTATTGCAGTAGACCCTGTAGAGATGTCCGACATAGATAGAACTGAAGCTATGTCGGATACACCAGGATAGCGCAATACTAAGAAGGATGTGGAAGTTCAAGATATCCACAGCACATCCATGAAGACTGCTTCGCTCTCACCTGCGAAGGGAGGTAATGACGAAGAACTAGGGGGCAGAAAATTTGAGCAGAACAAAGGTGAGGATACTCTACCTAGAGACGAGGAAGATCCCTCCAA
>JASDQU010108856.1:8554-24399 GCA_032191745.1 Picea mariana
ATAGCTCATAAGGAGAGTCAAGTGAAAGTTTTCACATAGAGTGCAAGGAGTGCACAAGTGAAGTTTTAGAGTTCAAGTTTTAGGGGTGAAGCTAGTGCAAGAAGGGCACTAAGGACCATTACAAAGTCCATAATCTCGGGAGGATGAGCACAAAGTGCCAAAAGTGCACAATAATTCCTTTGAAGGAACAAACTTTCAAGAGGCTCATAATTTTGGGAAAGCATAAGCTCATGAGAGATAAAGAAAGTATGTGTAGCGATCCTGCAAGGTGTGAAGAGGTCAAGGACCTTCAAGGTTCAGATTATTGAGAAATCATATAGAGCACGTAGGAATATTTTTGGAAAAATATTTAAGTCTGAAGTATTTGAAACTTCAGGAAGTGCAAGGAGGATGTCAAAGGGTGGACTTACTTCAAGTTCAAATCTCAAGAGGAATAGCGCAAGATGTGTGCAAGTGAACTTATTTCAAAGTCCAAATATTAGGAGAAACAACGCGAGTAAAGGTCGAGGAGTCGGTCTTGCAAGAGAAGCATCGAAGGTTAAGCCTTCAAAAATTTGTTGAGAAATCCTTTTGTTATCACATGAAGTTGTCATGGGTCATTTGTATTTTTTGCAGGCCGACCAAGTCCTTTGTTTGCATAAGGAAAAACCATGAGTGAAAATGCAGCACTTAGATTGGTCCATTTCGAAGTTTGAAATACAACCAAGCAGATAGGATTGATTTTCAACAATAGAGATCCCATGTATAGTTCGCACCAGTGGCTCTCAAGCAGTCAAAGTTCCAAATTCGCACAAGGATTAATGAATAAACAGAATCCCCTAAGTATTGAATTCCCGAAGTAGCGAGAGGTTTCCACGTCAACCGGGAAAAAGTGACTTCGGGAGATTTCCATCCTGAAGTCCTGAACTCCTGAAGTCCTGAACTCTCGAAGTGAATCTCGGTAGTTCAAACCAAGAGGAAACGTGGAGGAAGATCTCTCACTTCGTATATATGGCGCTCCAAAGGATTGTACGAGCTATGCATTGAAAAGGCCCAAAGCCTAAACTCCCGAAGTGAATCTCGATCGTCCAAAACAGGAGGAAATGTTGAGGCAGATCTCTCACTTCGGAGATACGTCGCTCCAAAGGATTGTAAGATCTATGCATTGAAAAGGACCGAAGCCTGAACTCCCAAAGTAATTATGGAGCGTTGATCTCAAATCAACAAGAACCATTGATCTTTGCAATAGTATCACCAAAAGTTCTGAAGTCTCGAAGTTAACGAGAGGCTTCCACATCAACTGGGAGAAAGTGACTTTAGGATATTTCCACCCAAACATCCTGAAGTCCCGAAGAGCCAAAGTCCCAAAGTAGCATTAGGATGACACGTCGCTTCGGGCCCTACCAAATCCACAGGTTTTTTTCAGCTCAACACATGGCGCTCATCCATCACTAGCTATGGCATTATATAGCATCAAGCCACCACGTCAGATTCAGAAGATCGTCCTCTGAGAGGTATTCCTGCTCAACATTCAAATCTCTCAAGTGCCAAAATTGGATCCATCTCTAAGCATGGTTTAAAGGTATTCTAGAGTTAGTATATGGATAAATTTTTGTGGAGGCGCTAAAATAGAAGGGATTCCTAGATCACGGATTTGCATCAGATCGATGGCCACACTTCATTGCAGGGACGAAACATGCCCAAACGTTAAAATTCTAGAGCGGTCCCACAATTGAAACCATGGTATAGAGAAATAGATACATGGTAGTTGGTGGTGGATTGTGGGGGCCAAAGCGATGTGAACCCAAACCTCCCTTGGAAGCTTCCACAATCATATGCTTATATGGGGTCCAATATGAGATCAACACGTGGAAACATAAACTAGGCATTAAGAAAAACCATCAAAGGAGTGTCACAAAGAGGATAAAATCATTAGCAGACCGTGACTAGTATATCACTAGAGGAAAGAGAACAATCAACTCCCCCCCTTAAATGGAAGCGTGGAGGGACCGACAGAAGAGACAAAAAACTCTTAGCCCAAAGTACCACATAGATAATTTTTTCCACATCCTGATCCCAAGAAGAAATTAGTTAATGAAAGAAGGACTGGTGGTTAAACTATCGACTACCCCCCTTAAATGTAAGCATGGAGGGTCTGACCAAGGAGACAGAAATCTTTCAGCCCGAAGTACCACAGAGGGAAGTTTCTCATGCACGCCCATACTGACCAGAGTTTGCTTCTAACGGAAGGAACAGGATAGACAAGAGAAGACACCATCTATTGTATTGGTTATAAATACATCAAATGAATGATTTGAGGGGGTCATATGGTTGAGCAGAGTTCCCTTTTGTATTTTTTTGACTAATCATAGATTTTCTGTGGTTATGTATGATATTTGAGACATTTTCATTAATATAAGTCAACTTCCTTTCATCATCTCGCTTCCTCTTACTCTGGAATGCTCATGATTGGATGATCCATATGAGATGTCATGGTTGTGTTATAATGTATGTTTGATTATAATGTTGCTATGAATATTTTTAATTTTTTTAAACTTTAAGTCTCAAGAGGTTCATATGACTGAGTTTTTTTTCACCTAGTTGCTTGAAGGCCCGATGCTTATAGCAGACCTACCCACCTTCCTCACTAAGTCTTCCTTCTATTCACCTTTATCCTTAAACCACTGACTGAAGTTAATCAATACCTCATTTTCTTATGAATGATAGCCCATATTTGTGTGTTAAACCATTCTTATGTTGAGTTTTATCCATTTGACCTTTCATCATTAATTTACATTCACAAACCTTTTGAAGGGTACTGGGCTTATCCTCCTGCGATCTGGGGGTGACTCTCAGTGATAAAATTATTGGTGCCACTACCAGGGAACGTATTGAAGACATTTCCCTCGAATTTAACGACAAAGCAATATTGATTATGAAGGTGCATTAGAATTCAATACATTAAATATTGCAGCTTGCACCTAGCGAATCCACTGTTTCAGTTGTGTCTCCCAAAGAAAGACACATGAGGTCTACTCCGCATCTACCTCTGGAAACACCTAAAGCTGACCCAGAGAGAAATATCAAGAAAGGAAAGGCTTCTCAATAAGGTTATTCAGCTATTTTACCAGGTAATCCTAGTATTTAACATGATTCTACTTTTAAGACTCCAGTAGCCATATCCAATTATCCTCTTTTACTTTCTGCTGAAGTGTTTAAAAGTTTGGATTTTGAAAATTTTCTTGTTGAATACTCTTCTTTTAGCCCCAAATTTAATGAAGAAAATTTTGAAACCCTTTCTTCTCCCGATGTTTTAAGTTGGTTCAGGCTTGAGAATCTTGAGGATTTTTCTACTTTGGGCCTTCCTACTCCTCCTCCTATCAAAGTTGTTGTGACTCAATAAGAGGAAACCTCTTTTCCCTTGAAACTTATACCATCTTCCTCCAAGACTCAAATGCTTACTCTCTCTCCAAAAATCCAAGATGAATTTGTATCTATCAAATCTCCATCTCCCCCTTGTTCTCCTACAGTTCACAACCCAATGGTAGGTGCTAGCCTTCCTAGAAATAGGATGGATGTCATAGTGGCTGCTAGGTATGCCCCTCTTATTTTACGTTAGCCTGTGAATTTTCTCCCAGTGGGAGACTACCTTAAGTACATGCCCAAGTTCATAGGGGAGGAAGACATAATTGCAGAGGAACACCTTGTAGCTTTTTATAGTTATACAGATAATATTAGCATTGAGGATGAAGATGTATGGATGAGGGTATTTGTACAGAGCCTTGATGGTGAGGCTAGAAAATGGTTTAGGGGTTTGACTCATCGATCTATTGTTGGGATTGAATGTTTGGATGATGTTGTCTTGAGGCATTGGGGGAATAAAAAGGATTTCCTTTATTGTATTACAGAAATTGGATCACTTAAGAGGAAAGAGGGGGAATCTATTTTGGATTTCTCAAAAAGATTTAATAGAATGTACAACAAGATTCCCACTGAAATAAATCCTATAGAAATCTCTGCCAAGATCACCTACGCCAGTGCTTTTGACCCTGAGTTTTTCCTCCTGTTGAGAGAAAGAATATATACCTCTCTAGCTCATATGCAAGATGTATTTTTGGAAGTAGCATCTAACATTCTGGCAGCTGACAAACTTAGGGGAAAGTATGATAGAGACTGAAAGAAAGGTAGGGATGAAGCTTCAACCTTAGAATCCCCTGTCGTCCACCCTCAGGTTGATGAAGTTACAAAATTGGTAAAATCACTTTTTGTTGAAATGGAGAAGTTGAAACTTGAAGGAAAGAAGAACTATATGAACAAATAGAATGTTGATAATAGAGTTAATTTCAGAAGACCAAATAATTCCCCTCAAGTCCTCCAAAGAGATCAAATAAATAGGGATAGGGATGATCAATAAGTACAAACCCCTCTCCAAAACAACCTTGTTTTTTATGAAGAAGGAGAGGATGAAGAAGTTGATCCTGAAATCCATAGTCTTGGTGACACCTCTTCATCTCGTCATTTAACCAAATCTGCATATGAAGAGTCTCTCATGGATAGTCATCTAAATGAATTGATTAAAGGAAAAAAAAACAAATGGAAATCTAAGTAAATACAACCTAAGGTCAAAAAATAAAGATGGGAATACTGACATTTCTGATCAACCCACTAAAACAGAAAATTCTGCTAAGGTTGTGGCAGCTAACAACAAATACAAAGATGCACAAAACCCCTAGGCATTGGCTAAGAGACCCACCCTGAAAGTTAAAGATATTTTGAAATATCCATCCTCTTTTAGATTTGAGAGTGAGATTCAAAAAATTAAAATCCCTGTACCTTTTTTGGAGCTGATTAAGAATGAGGAATTAAATAGATATATTTCTAAAATGTTGTTGCCTGATCCTCCCTCTAATTCCATAGATTCAGTCAACCTTCAAGATGAAAAAATAATTGTCATCCTGGGACCTTTGGTAGAGGATAGAGATGACACTTCCCCCCCTTTATACACATCATTAAACATTCATGATAAAGTGTTTCACAATTTCTTGATGAACTTAGGGGCATCTCATAACCTCGTCCCTAAAACTGTCATGGATGAGCTTGGGTTGGAAGTTACAAAAACCTACCATGACCTATACTCATTTGATTCTAGGAAGGTGAAGTGTCTTGGGGTTATTAAAGACCTAGTTGCTACCCTATTCCAATTGCCAATGACAAGTGTGGTCATGGATATTGTGGTGGTTGATGTCCCCCCTAAGTTTTGGATGCTCTTGTCAAGAGCTTGGATCAAAATACTAGGGGGGAATTTGCAGATGGAACTTTCATATGCCACCATTCATGTGTTTGGGGGAGAACATAGAAGGATTTATAGGGAGGCACAATTAGCCTACATCATCAGTGATGAAGAAAATTCTACCAACCACCCTATTTTTTCACTTGATACTGATTTAGGATTCAGTATGTTACAACTCATTGATGCTCCTCAACCACCTGTTGAAATTAGAAAGAAATTCATCACCTCTTTTGAAGATCCTCCTCCTAATACCTTTGTTTGGAATATTTGTTTTGATGGGGCCTCTTCTAAGGAGGGTGTTGGTGCTATGGTAGTCTTTATTTCTCCTACCCAAGAGATCATATCTTTGTCCTACAAGCTAGAATTTGAAACTACAAACAATGTGGTAGAATATGAGGCTCTTGTTTTGGGTTTGAGGGATACTAAAGACATGAGTATTGAAGAGCTAGCAGTGTTTGGAGATGTTGAATTAATTGTTCATCAAGTTAAAAATATGTACCAAGCTAAACACCCCAGGTTAAGGACTTACCAAAATGAATTTTGGGATCTTGTTGGTAGTTTCTTCTTATATTTTAATATCTCACTCGTTCCAAGAGAGGAGAACACTATGGCATATTCCTTGGTTGTTTCATCAAGTAATTTTAGAATTCATTTTCCCCCTAAACTAAAATATGATGTGGAAGTGAAGTATAGACCCTCTATACCTGACAATGTCAAATATTGGAAGGTTTTGAGGATGATATTGAGATAAAACGATTTCTTGAGACTATGGATGAGTTTTTTGCCTTACATATTGATCAAGATCATGATACTAAAAAAATCCCTAACACTCATATTTTTCTGAATAAAATTGTTGACCATCATATTGTCTAATTGCCCAGTAACCATATTCCAAAAGGACTAGTCCCCTTGGAGAGGTTGTTTGATAGAAATGTTGTTTTTGTAAAGGTTAAAGGTTTAATTGAAAATGTTGTGGTGACTAAATGCAATTTAGTTACAAAGGAGGATCCAAAGTATGTTAAGTTGTCTAACAGCTTGTCAAAGGAGAAAAGGGTTGAGTATGTTAATCTTTTAAAGGAGTTTGTTGATGTGTTTGACTGGAAATATGAATATTTAAGAACATATGACACAAACATCATTGAACATAAGATCCCTTTAAAAGAGGAGACCAACCCTTTTAGACAGAAACTCAGACAGATAAATCCCATGTCAAAATGAAGTGAAGAAGTTGTTAGATGCCAAAATCATCATTCCTTTGAGGTACTTTGAGTGGGTGGCTAACTTGGTCCCGGTAAGGAAGAAAAATGGGGAAATTAGACTATGTGTTGATTTCATGAATTTGAATAGAAGCTCCAAGAAAGATAATTACCCCTTGCCAAAGATGGAGCACATTTTCCAGAGATTCGCTGATTCATATAGGATGTCTATGATTGATGGATTTTCTAGTTACAATTAGATCTTTGTCTTTCCTGAAGATAGAGAGAAGACAACCTTTACTACTCCTTGGGGCACATTCATGTATGCTAAAATTCCCTTTAGATTGATAAATGCAGGAATGACCTTTCAACAACAAATGGACAGTGCCTTAATTGGGGAGAAGGAAAAGTTTGTAGTCATCTATCTAGATGACATCACAGTCTTCTCAAAATCTGATAAAGAGCATTGTCATTATTTGAAAAGGGTCTTATTGAAGTGCAGAAAGTTTGGTCTCTCTCTCAATCCTAAGAATTCCTTGCTTGCAATAAAGAAAGGTAATTTATTGGGACACATTGTATCAGCAGAAGAAGTAAGATTTGATCCAAGTAGAGTAGAGTCCATTCAAACCTTGTCTTTTCCTAGATCCAAGAAATAAGTTCAACCTTTCCTAGGAAAAATCAATTTTGCTAAGAAGGTTCATCTCTAACTTTGTTGAATTAGTGAAGTACATTACAACCATGCTTAGGAAAGGAAATGGGGTGAAATGGAATACTAAGGCTCGAGAATATTTCGATCAAATCAAAAGACCTTGACTAAAGCACATGTGCTCATCATCCCTGACTATTCCAAGGATTTTATGATATTTTCCTTTGCCTCATTTGACACATTGGTTGTTGTTTTGCTGCAGAAAAATACAGAGGGGTTAGAGAAGCCTATTTATTTTTTTAGCAGAGCATTGAGGGATGCATACATGAGATATGATATCATGGAAAAGAAGGCTTATGCTTTGGTCAAAGACCTCAAGTATTTCAGAGTATATGTTCTGCATTCAAAGATTGTTGCATATGTCCCTTCAGCCTTAGTGAAAGAGATACTTATCCACCCTGACATAGATGGGAAGAGGAGCAAGTGGATTGCTAAAATTATAGAATTTGACCTTGAAATGAAGCCCACTAAACTAGTGAAAGGAAAAGGTTTAGACAGGTCACTGGCTGAATCAATTTGCAAAGCTTTAGGGGTTAATTTCATGAACATAAACTCAGAAAATCAGCAAGCTGAGTTTGCTGATAAAATCTCGCATGTCAGACCCAATTTGGTAGAATGCACTTGGTATAAATACATCATATATTTTCCGCAGAAGTTGTAGCCTGTTGATGATTTGGAAAAGAACAACGTGAGGGATTTGAAGCTTAAAGCGATCAGATATTGTCTCATTGATAATATCTTGTTTTGGAAATATCCTATGGGATTTCTTTTGAGATGTTTAGATCCACGTGAAGCTCAAAGGGCCATGACTAAATTTCATGACAACTTATGTGGGGGGCGTCATTTTTGGATAACCACGGCTTATAAGATCCTCAAAGCTGGGTATTTCTGACCTAGCCTTTTTACTGATGTTTGTGCAAATATTAGAGCTTGTGTCAAATGCTAAAAAAAAAATGGAAAGCAACAACTCAAATCTTTTCCTTTGAATCTTGTGGTGGCTTCTAGACCTTTTCAATAGTGGGGTCTTGAATTCATTGGGGAAATACATCCAGCTTCAAGTGGTCAACATCGATGGATTTTGACTCCTACTGATTACTTTACCAAGTGGATAGAATCCATTCCTACAAGGAATTCCTCCCACAAGGTAATCATTAGTTTTCTCGAGGATATCATGTCAAGATTTTGTTGTCCAATAAGGATTGTTACTGACAATGTCGCTTCCTTCAAGGTTGAACCATTGACCAATTTCTGTGAACAATATGGGATTACATTAGTCCATTCTACTCCTTACTACCCCCAAGGAAATGTCTTGGCAGAGTCCTATAACAAGAGCCTCATAAAGATCATCAAGAAATTGTTAGAAGACTATAAGAAAGTATGGGACTCAAAGCTAAAATTTTCCTTATGGGTTGATAGAGTTACAACAAAGATATCACTTAGTGTTTCCCCTTTTTAGCTTGTATATGGGGTTGAGGCATTCCTACTCAGCTTGCTTTTCTCGTGGAAAAATCCCTCCAGAACTACCAAGGAGAACCTGATGATATGGTTAGGAGGATAAAACATCTGTTAGAAGTACAATAGCCTAGGGAGAGGCTACTTGGCAAAGCACATGACCATCAATAGAAAATCAAGCAATCTTTTGACAAGAAGGTAAGAAACGAATATTTCCAGCTGGGAGATCTGGTGCTCAAGTGGGATGCACCCAAGAAAGACAAATGAAAACATGGTAAATTCGAAGCCTTGTGGATAGGTTTGTTCAAGATTTCTAAGGTATTTTCAAATAACACTTATAAATTGTAGAACTTGGAGTATTCCAAAGTTTTTGGTGGCCCTGTCAATGGGCACTTTCTCAAAAAAATAATTTTCTTAAGCCATGATTTGCTTTCTATTCATTGTAAATATCACTTTTTCTTTTTATTTTTGTTTGATTAAGTGACCCCATAGCCCTAGGATAGGACACTAAAACTGCTTGTTCTTGGCAGCTCACAGGGAGCATGCCATCCCCTGTGGAGCTAATGTTATCACATGAAGTTTTCATGGGTCATTTGTAGTTTTTTCAGGTCATCCAAGTCCTTTGTTTGCATAAGGAAAAACCATGAGAGAAAATGCAACACACAGAGAAGTACATTTCGAAGCTTGAAATACAAGCAAGCAGACACGCTCAATTTTCAGTAGCAGAGATCCCATGTATAGTTTGGACCAACGGCTCTCGAGAAGCTAGAGTTCCAAAGTCACACAAGGATTAACAACTAGATAGAAGCCCCGAAGTCTCGAAGTCTCGAAGTACCAAGAGGTTGCCACATCAACAAGGAGAAAGTGACTTCGGGATATTTTCATCCAACGTCTGGAAGTTCCAAAGTGAATCTCGGTCGTCCTAAACAAGAGGACACGTGGAGAAAGATCTCTCACTTCGGAGATACGACGCTCCGAAGGATTGTAAGAGCTATGCATTGAAAAATCCCAAAGCTAGAACTCCTAAAGTGAATCTCGACCGTCCAAAACAGGAGGACCCATGGAGGAAGATCTTTCACTTTGGAGATACGATGCTCCAAAGGATTGTAAGAGCTATGCATTGAAAAGGCCTAAAGCTTGAACTCTCAAAGTGAATCTTGGCCTTCCAAAACAAGAGGAAATGTGGAGGAATATCTCTCACTTCGAAGATATGATGCTCCAGAGGATTGTAAGAGATATGCATTGAAAAGGCCCAAAGCCCAAAATCCCGAAGTGATTATGGACCGTTGATCTCAAATCAAAACAAAATGTCAATATTTGCAACAGTATCACCGGAACGCCCGAAGTCTCGAAGTTAACGAGAGGCTTCCACATCAACCGAGGGAAAGTGACCTTGGGAGATTTCCACCTAAGCGTCTCGAAGTTTCGAAGAGTCGAATTCCTAAAGTGGTGTCAAGCTAACACGTCGCTTTGGGCCCTACCAACTCCACAAGTGTTTTTCATCTCAACATATGGTTCTCATCCATCACTAGCTCTGGTATTATATAGCGTCAGGCCACCACGTCAGATTCAGAAGATCGCCCTTTGGGAGGTATTCCTGCTTAGCATTCAAAGATCTCAAGCGCTAAAATTGGCTCCATCTCTAAGCATGATTTAAAGGTATTATGGAGTTAGTAGACGAATAAATTTTTGTGGGGTCACTAAAGTAGAAGGGTTTCCCAGATCATGGATTTTCATCAGATCAATGGCCACACTTCATTGCGGGGAAAAAACATGCCCGAACGTTAAAACTCTAGAGCGGTCTCGAAATCGAAACCACGGTATAGTGAAATAGATACGTGGCAGTTGGTGGTGGATTGCGGGGGCCAAAGCAGTGTGGACCTAAACCACCCTTGGAAGCTTCCGAAATCACGTTCTTATATGGGGTCCAATCTGAGATCAATGCGTGGCAACATAAACTAGGATTTAAGCCAAATAATCAAAGGAACGTCACAAGGAGGAGTAAAGCATTAGCAGACCGTGACCAGTCTATCACTAGAGGAAAGAGAACAATCAATTCCCCCCCTTAAATGGAAGCATGGAGGGATCGACCGAGGAGACAAAAAATTGTCAGCCTGAAGTACCGTAGAGGGCAAATTTTCCACATCTTGATCCCAAGAAGAAATCAGTTAATGAAAGAAGGACTCGTGGTTGAACTATCGACTACCCTCCTTAAATGGAAGCATGGAGGGTCTGGCCAAGGAGATAGAAAGTTGTCAGCCCGAAGTACCACAGAGGGTAATTTCTCCTACATGCCCATATTGACCAGAGTTTCCTTCTAACAGAAGGAACATGATAGACAAGAAAAGAAACCAACTATTGTGTTGGTTATAAATACATCAGATGAATGATTTGAGAGGGTCAGATGGTTGAGCAGAGCTGCCTTTTGTAATTTATTGACTAAGCAGAGTTGTTCTCTGGTTATGTATGAGATTTGAGACATTTTCATTAATAGAAGTGTTATAACCCTAATTTGCACCATACATGCTTACCTGGCATCAGGCCATCTCAGATTCCTTCTTTTCCAAAACACTACTAAACAACTCTTNGTTTGGAGAAGAGCCCGGGATCGGGTTCGTGGAGAAGTGGCCTATTGACTAAGCAGAGTTGTTCTCTGGTTATGTATGAGATTTGAGACATTTTCATTAATAGAAGTGTTATAACCCTAATTTGCACCATACATGCTTACCTGGCATCAGGCCATCTCAGATTCCTTCTTTTCCAAAACACTACTAAACAACTCTTATAAAAACTCCATTTTTAAAAGTCCACGCTAGCTGACCCACTACAGCCTGCATGGATCTACAGTGTCCATGCTAGCTGGCCCACTACAGCCCGCGTGGACCTTCAGAAGAATCAAAAAAGGAAAGTTGGTGACAGAACACACATCTTTGGGTGAGTTAACTGAATCTTCCGGCCATGCATGGCCGAGGGTTCGCCCAAATACCTAGCTCCTTCTAGCCTATAAAAGAAGGGGTAGGGGTAGGGGTACCATTTGGAAAAAGGAGAATACAGTAAAGAAACTCTACTCAATTTTGTATTCCTATTTTCCCAACCCTTTAGCCATCAGTGTGCAAGGAGCAATACAGAGAAAAGAATTTGGAGGACATTTGGAGAAGAGCCCGGGATCGGGTTCGTGGAGAAGTGGCCGGTTTCGACTTTTGTAAGTTGATTCATTCAAAGTAATAAAGAAATATTTTTCCTGTCCTAATTCATGAGTTTTTTATAGTTTGTCAAATACATATTTGAATATCTAACCTATTAATCTGTAGGTAGAATGCATGCGTAGTTTTTCAGTTGTTTTGTATATAGGTCAGCTTTGGAAGGAGGATTGCTAACAAGGGATCAAGCGTAAATATGGATCGACATCGAACGCCTAGAACAAGGTATGTTGGTCTAACCATGTTTTTTACTGAAAAGAAGTAGGGATTAAGTTTGGGGATGAAGGTAGAAAGTAGATTTATTTTGGTCATATCTGCATGCATAAGATAACCCCATTTTCTATTCCGTAAGGGGATTTCCCTCACAATAGAATTGGCGACTGTACTGGGGAAGTCTCTAGGGTTCTTTAGAGTATTTATTGGGTAGTTTTAAAAATTGTCTTTCTTTCCTGTTTTTAAAGTTTCTACACAGTCTGAGTTAATAGAGATTCTGGTCTTCCATACTAGTCATCTATGTTCTTTGCTTGACTGTATATTTATTTTTTTTATCAAGACCCACAGAGGTACACATGGCCTGTAGAAGTTCTACACACGTGTACCCATGCCCTACTCTCTTACAGCCAACATGTACATGCTAGCTGAGGAAGTAATAGTAGCGTGTAGTCTTCCAGAAAGTTTTTGAGGCAGACATCCTCTTCCTTGTCAGAATCAGTGATTCTCAGGGGTTTTCTGGAACTCTTTCTAAGTCTTGGTTGATTGTAGTCTATATCTTAGGTGTCATTTCAGATTGGTTTGTTTTACTTTTAGTTTTCTTTTCATTGTTTTCTTTTCTTTATGTTAAAGAAAGTGTCTGAGCCCTCAAGAGATCCCGATTCTCAGTATCAGTGGTCTCTGCCAGGTTTGGATTGCTTTTCTTTTTATTTTTTCTAGAGTTTTAGAGGTCCACGTGGCTTGTATAAGTATAGCACGTGTGTACATGCCCTCTGACTCTGAATAGCTCGCGTACACACGCTTGCTGTTGAGCTGTCAGCAATGTGCTTGTGGAGGATAGTTTTTGTGGAAGGAAAGGCAGTCATCTTCTTCCTTAACAAGAGTTATCCCTCTCAGGATCTAGAATCTCTATCATAATAGTCAGTAGCTTAGGTTTGATCTAATCCATAGCTTTCTTTTTTCATTTAGAATTTTTCATGAAAATTATTCTTTTATAGGGTTTTTAGACAAGTGTGAGAGTCCTTTGATAAGTTGTTAGTTTGTGATTTTTTGAGGTGATTCTTTGCGATCTGCATTTAGGCCAGAATTTGTTTTCTTGGTTGTTGACTTGTTTGATATTTTTCCTTTTTTCTTTATCAGCATTCAAATAAAAAACAAAAATACTTTATTTCTTTGATTGGTTGAAAAGTGTTGTTTTTCATTAAGTAACCAGGGAAAAGTATTTGCTTTCATAAGTTCTTTGCAGTTTACTTAGATCATAAGTAGCTCGTAGTCGAGTGAAATTATTTTTGAGTTTTCTTTTCAAAGATCTTAGAAAAAAAATTCAAATTTGAAAAGTTGTCTAGAATTTGCATAAAGTAAAGGTTTTTGTTTCCAGTTTTCTTTTCATTTTTACTTTTCATCTTTAAAACATCACTAGTTTCACTTCCATAACATTTGACATAAGACAAGCCATAAAATTAACGCTAAATCTAAAATTCATTAGACTTTTATGTTTATAGGGTCAATCAACTAGTTCAGGATTAGGGCCTTGAATTAGGTTGGAGAGGAAACTCTTCAAGGCCATTTAAATCAAACATTGGAGTCTGAGTTAGGGAGTGTCAATGTCCAGTATCGTGAAATTTATCTGGGACCCCCCTCTAACACAGGGGATAAGCACAAGGTCGCGTGTGGAAAGGTAGCGGAGATAACCCCTCCAAAGCTGGACCAATCGTAGTTAAGAACACATATAGAGGGCTTGTTTTGGGAGTCCGTCGATTGCGTTTGCCACAGAGCTTCGTGGGTCTTGAATCCATTCGAGGTCCTCAATTGTCTTCTGGACCACTTGCTCTCGATACCCTTTACAGGTTTTGGGTTCGATACCCTGCTCATTGTGGTCTACCCGACTTTCGACTGTACCCGCGTGGTGACTGTTCACGCGTTGGAAACCTAGTTGCCCACATTTTTAGGGACTTACAGAGGTGACTACGGGGGTATACCGCAGTACCTAGGACAAAAATTGGGCCATGATTTGTAGAGTATACCCGAAGGGTGCTTCCGTGTTCGAGTTGCACTTGCACCGGTTAGTTTCTTTAGTGTTGGTTGTTGTAACTGTTCTTCCAATTAGTTTAGTGTTTTCCTATCTTATCTTAGGGACTTTCTTAGTGTGTGTTGTTTTTGAACGAATAGAACGCCCTAGGGTGTCTTTGGATCTTCTCACACAGTGGATGATCATGAGCTCCGCCAGTCACGAAGGCTTCTGGGCCTGTCTCTAGTTACACTGGAGTCACCCCTGCCACCACTAAGGCGAAAGCTAGACCAACAAGGGTCTTTTGAAGCGACCAGGTCACATGAAATTGTGCCTGACCAACATCCAGAAGAATCAACCGTTTTGGAACTTGGAGCGAAAGATCTTGGCCCAGCTGAAACCCCAACCACTGATCTCTTGGCACCCCTCATCGTACCGATTTATCCTTATGAGTGCCAGACAGTGTCGCATGCAACAATGAAAACACATGTTGTTACTACTTCTAAGAATTCATCAATTCCCACTATGGTTGTCACCACAAGAGCGTTTCCACCTCCTAACCCACCATCACCAGATCGAGCCACCATGGTCTCGACCGCCTCTACGTCGCACAGTGGTCTGATCCCATCTCTAGCGGCAGCCACACCCCTTTTCACACCAAGTGCGACAGGTCCTCCGTTCTCATATGGGATGCCTATTTCAAGTACAAGTCCTGTACTATCATTCTCCACTTCACAGACTTCAGGTCTAGGGGCAGGGAGCTCTAATGCTCCTCTGCAAGGCCACATGGGGGTCACTTCCACTCCTTTTAACTCTTTCCATTACAGAGGAGGTCATATACCTCCTTCGTCCGCTTCGCTCGGTGGTGCGCATCAGCCATCCACCGGGCCGCCTGCACAACATAGTTTATTTGGAGCAGGGAATCAAGGACCACCTTCACATAATACGCTGGTTCGTTCGACACTGTTTTATTTGTTTGGTTTGTTTGGTAATAACGCCTTTCCATCAATTTTTTTCCCGACTGGGGGTAATCCCAGTTTTAGACAATCTATTCCTATGCAGGGTACTATTCCTGCACAAGGGGCACACCCAGGAACTTCTTCCACATCAGGGACTTGGAATTCTTGGCAGGGATCCGTTCCCTCGTCAGGAATGTCGGTCTGGGTTAATTCTTCTCACAATCAATGGAAACCTAGACAACACACCATGCCTATCCCTCTAGGATCGACATGGGGGAAACCCTTCCCAAATTCCTCTGAATGTCATGCATACCCACCCATCTATGTCCTATTTTGGGAATCAGCCGACGATGTATCCTCACATGAAAAATCCATATGTTGGTCATGGCCATGGTTTTTACTAGAACCCAGGCCAGCAGCCGAACTTTTCCTGGCAACCTGGTGCCAGTCAAACTCCAGGCCCCTTTTTCCCCGGTTATCACCAACAACCCAAACTACCTTTCCTGGAAACCTTGCATTTTCCAGAATTGACATGGTTGTTGAATGACCCTATTTGTCACAATCTATGTTGGCCTCCTATGCCGACGAAGTTGCCTTCGGACATACCAAAGTTCGAGGCTAAGCTTAACGAAGATCCAGGTGATCATGTGACTACCTTCCACCTTTGGTGCTCATCTAACTCGTTGAAAGATGACTTCGTACAGTTGCAATTGTTTCAACGCACTCTCATTGGGAGTGCTGCGAAATGGTACATTGAGCTTGATCACTCGAGATACTCTTCTTTCGGCGAACTGGTTACAATTTTCCTAAACCATTTCCAGTTACCAGTGAGATACGACATTTGT